>CANYBF010398219.1:0-55641 GCA_948192965.1 Dalechampia spathulata
TGGGAGTTTCACCCTCTGGGTGGGCTCCTTGTGGGCACTAGGATCTAGATCCCCATCTAGGAGGCCGCTGGAGTACCGTGATTTACCTCCCTCACGATGCTCGTCGGGTTGGACAGTGGGGGCCCCTGGGGTGAGGGAATCACCTTTTGAGATCCCAATGGAGGGCTGACTTTGTGAAAGCTTTGACTTAATAAACACCATGCTTGGGAGAATGTGAAAGCCGCATGCAAAGCTTCCTTGTTTGCAGGATAGAATGCCAAATGTTAGATAACAGCCTGCAAATCATTGGGACGGGAGCCATTTACGAAGCATAATTACGCTGTTTTTAAGAAACGAACAAACCTACAATGGCAAGACCGACCTTAGCTCAGTTGGTAGAGCGGAGGACTGTAGTGGGATGTTCCTAGCAGGCAATCCTTAGGTCGCTGGTTCGAATCCGGCAGGTCGGATCCTTTTAATTTTTGGCAAATAAATATAATATATATATCAAAATCTTATTTTGACTAAATACGTAACTTAAGTATATAAATGACAGCTAGCTAGTAATATCATTTGGTTGATCAACGATTTTTTAAAGTATTAATAAATAATATTTAATTCTTATTAATATTTGGTTGTGATCGTATTTGTGTAATCATACAGTTCTCTATGGATTTCCTTTTTTAATTTATTATTATTTTAAATTTCTATAAATAAAAAATATAAAAAAAAATGGAATAAGTGCTGTTTAAGGAAAAAGAAAATAGGGAATTGTTATGGAATTTGTTGCTAAAAAAGGAAAAAAGATAATAAGAATAATAAGGAATAATAACAATTAGTGGAATACTGACTCGATAATCTACGAATCCAACGTGTCACTACGCCCGCACAGCCGAAGTAGCATTCCTTCATTAATTTAAATAAATATATAATAAAATAAAAGAGAAAACCAACATAATATTTACTTATGTCACTTATACTTACCTATAGGCCATGACGGGATTGTCATGCCCTCTTCCACCAATAATAATAATTATTATTATATTATTATTATTATTATTATATATAATAATTAAATTCATTCAAATATATTCTATTTAGTTATCGAAAAAAATCTCATCCTATTCGGAATCTTTAATCCTACAAAAATATATACGTGTGTGTGTGTGGTTTATCTATAGCATAACTCGGATGCCTTTCCAAGCAAGAAAGGCTCTTAATTACCTATGCTTCGATTTAACATAAGATTCCTTCTTCTTTCATATGCTTTTTTTTTTTCATTTCAATTTCAACATTTCTTTTCCTAAGAATCTCTCTAAAATTTATATTATTTAATTATTTGATCGTATATTTTATTATCAACTCGTAATAACATCGTATATATTTGGATTTTAGTTAATAGATTCATTAATCGTTAAAAATGATTCATTTTGATTAATTTATATATCTTTTATTATTTTCATATAAGATTACATAATCTAATGATATATCGAAATTTTATGGATCATTATTTATTTTGGCACGAAATAATAATTATACAAATTAAATAAATTTAGAAAATTATTAGAAAAGAAAGTTGAAACCCCACATGATAATCAATGGAGTGTTGTGTTGGTCGATAGTGAGGAGATGGGGTCGAGAAATCTTAGTCCATTTTGCACCATTTTATGTGATTCTAAAGCATGTTCCAAGTGGGATCGAAGCCAATTACACTTGGACTTTATTTAACGCTAGCTTTGCATATATATATATATATATATATACACACACACATTTTAAACTTTATTTAAATTAGATATTCATATTAATATTATAAATTTTATATGGTTTATTCAATGTATAAAACTCACTTTTCGATGATAGACCCTGAAATATTATTAAAACTATATTTATCTAGTTTTATTCATATTTATTTTGTGTAAAAATATATAAAATAATAATTATTTGTTGGGAAAAAGATAATAATAATAACATATTTTAATGATTTAATAAATTTCAAAAATAATGACAAAGATAAGAATATATATGCACGTCTCACGAATAAGCTAGAATTTTAAATAATTTAAATTGATAATTTAATATTTTGAAATGAGAAACTTAAAAAATAATTTAAAATAATTTATGATGTTTGAAACAAAAAAAATAATTAAACAAATATAATCAAATTAATTAATCAATAAATAATTATTGGAGAACAAGTCATGCAAATCTATATTTAATTAGATAAGTTGATGAAGGTAGATCATGTACACGTGGCCATCCTAAATATTTATTTATGAAAAATGTTATTATTTATAAAAAAATATTATCCCATTTAATTGATAATAACTAATGAATCGTATTATTGGTAACCTTTGTACCTTTTTTATTTTTATTTTTTTATAAATAAAAATAATAGGAATACTTAAACTAATCACCAATTATTATAATCATATATATAATATAGTGGAATTATAAAATACTATATGATCTTTAAAAAATAATTTAATGAATGAGAAATTATCATAAAGTTTGATGCACTTATCCTAAAATATTATTAATTATATAAACATCTTGGCTTATCTCTTCTTTATCATATATTAGTGTTTTATTTGCACATATTCATTTTAAATTTTATGTAAATTATTCAAATTAAATATAAGTATGTGCTATATGAATAGAAATTTTTAATAATAAATAAATTTAAATATTCATATTCATAATAAAAATAATGTTATTACTATAGATTATTTTTTATGAATTGATGTTATGTTGAAAATCTAAAATATTTATTGAAAGAGTTAATTATATAATAATCAATTATTATTTATTTTTAATGAATAATTTTTTTAAAAATATGATACTAAATGGGTAATTAATTTATAATATAATATAATATAATATATTATTATTACATGATGGAAAAAGTGAAAAAGATATTTGTGTTAAAGAAGATGGGAGTTAAATGGGTTGAGTAAGAAAGAGACACATGGCATCTAGAAAGTGAAAGAAGGGTGAAAGTAAAAACAAGGTGCATTATTGGTGGGGTTGTAAGAAACCAAAATGGGAACTTCACTAACTAATTCTATCTTTATAAAGTCCTCTTCTTTTTATTGAGTGCCATTTTCTTAGTGTGGAAGTTTTTATGTATTTGATGGCCCATTTCAGTTTCTACTTGGTCTTCCATTCCCCATTCCCTTCCCTTCCTCTTAACTGTTTTTTCCCAACTGTCAACAACCACCCACTTCAACTCCCATTCCATCTTCACCTCAAAAGTTTTACTTTAAATGAATTTTTACAAATGATGATGATAAATTCATATAAGTTCAACTTGGAGAAATGAGATTGTCCATTCGAAAATTATATATTCATCGAACTCCTAATAATCTGTCTCGAAATCACTTTCTATGAAAGTACGAGAATCAAGATTTGCAGCATATGAAAAGAAAATGGAAGAAAGATAAAAGCTTTGTTTATAACTCTGAAAACAGGGAATATATTATATACTTATTTGATGGAATAGCTGCCAAGAAAAGGATGAACAGAGTCACATTATTATGGTTTTTCTGTTGGAATCAAATTAAAGAAATGACTAGGATTTGGGTAAAGCTTAGTTATACAGATAATCTGTTGGTGAAAGGAATGGGAGTTGGCATGGTAGAATAAGGCAGAGGATAATCAAAATAATGCTGTGGAAAAATCTACCAAGTTGCACGTTTTCCATAAAAGCAGAGCATGGAATATAATAAACAACTTTTTCATAAATTTACTACAAAAATAAAAACCAGGAATATAATATAAAATAAATTGCACTAACAGATTACACTTTCTATAAAGAGCTATCTTCACAAGCTGGTGGTTTCAAAGCACTGGCAGTTTCACTTTCACACGGAGGAAAAAACAGAGAAAAAACTAGAGAAAAGCAGAGGTTACTCTGTTTTCCTTCTTTTTGCTCTGTTTTTCTTTGTTTCTTCGTATACTCCCTTGGAGCAAAGTATTAATCATGGTTGTATCTGACCTTTCTCAGTTCAGAGAAATGGCTGCTACCAAAGCTTTTCTTGTTGATGAATCCTCTTTTGATTGAGAACCTGAAATCCTATACTTTAGCTTCATAACCTTACAAGTTCCTCTGGTTTTCTGCTCAGGCAAGTGAAATGGATTCGTTCAACATCAGCAACTTTAAACTTGAGAAGGCCAACGCCATCAAGAAGCATCGACAACTTCAAAAGATTGCAAATTTGTTCAGGGTTGTGGAAATCTGCGTTGTTCTTGCCCTGATTTCCAGGTTTTCGTTTCGACTTCCGATTGCTGTCAAGAACTCTACTGAATACTTCAAGGACTTAAGTGTCATCATCGTAAGCCCTTACTTTGTTTTCATCATAGGAAACGCGATAGTCATCACCCTTTTTGCAAAGTCAGGTCATTTTTCTAGTAAAGATTCTAATGGGAAGAAATCAAGAAATGATTTCTACGAGGAGTTTGTTCAGAAAAGCGAAAGGAGTCAAGGGATTCACCGATATGAAGCCGAATACAGAGAAAAACAGAGAACTCATAGTAAATACATAGTTCCTGAAAGAACAAATGCTTCGCTGGAGATCAAGAGTTATCAAAGAAGTCAGTCAGAGAAACTAAAACAAGCTAATCGTAACAAGTCCTGCAGAGAATTGAGACGTACGGCAACAGAGAAATGCAAGGGAGACACTGAAAATTCTGAAGGATGGATGAGGATTTCATATCCTGAAGATAGCATGAGCAACGAAGAATTTCGGTGCACTGTCGAGGCTTTCATTGCCAGGCAAAAGAGGATCAGGAGAGACGAGGAGAATTCTGTATAGACAAAATTCAAAATGTTCTTTCTTTGTTTTTCTTTTTTTGTTCTCTTCCACTTGAGCAGAGTATATTATGGTGTCTGTACATTGCTAAATCATTAATGCAATGTAAATTACACTATTGAGTCTGTTTTTCTTGTTAATCATGCGTTGGAAAGTTCATCTTTAGCTTTAGCTTTCGATTTCCTGTGTCAAACTACAGGAAATTTGAGATTCAAGACCCTGAATGCCTATTTAAAATTTCTGATATACAAAGGAAACAAACTTTCTTGTTTCTTTCTTGATGTTTCCCTTGTAATATTCTTTTCCCTGTTTCTGAATCAAACATGGTTTGTGCAACCATGTCAGCAGGAAAGATGCCAACGACAAGTTGGTGGAGACAAGATTTTCAACAGAATATATTTCTTGGAGATCGGATATGACTCCATACAGATAAGGGAATTTGTAGAGGAAAGGAACTGTTTTATAGATCAAGTGAGGTAGATATCGCATAATACTTAGAATTGTATTCTGAAATCATGTGATACCATGGATCATATGCTTTGATTCCAGGAATTGCCAACTGGGTTGGGTACCCATGTTTGTTCTGAATTATTTTTGTCACCCAGATCAGAGAAAATCAAAAGGGCAAAAGCAAAAGATCAAAAGAAAAGGAAAGGAGCTGCGATTTTTTCTATCTTTTTCATGACTGGTGAGCGAGTCATTTCACGTTGAGGTAGGAATGGCCCATCTGGAATTTGCATCTAACTGATTTTATTTTGATAACCCGAAGGCATAATACTGAAGCGACTGATAATAGTGTGACGCTAATGGGATATGTTCTAAAATTTGTACGAGCTGGTGAGCTGGGATTCACGCGTAAAATCCATCATCATCACTCAATCACACGATCCGTGCAAGTCAAGCATCTGTAATTGCGCTTGTGCCTTTATTGTTGAAGCTTTTTCATCACTATGTTGGATATCTTGTTAGCTAGATGGAACATGACAAGGAAATTTCAGTACAGGATGATCAATCGACTCTGCTAATACATTCTTGCACTTGAGCATTTGGAAAAACTTCTGCATATAATTTGCTAGTAACAGGATTCCATCTGTCAGTTATGAATGCACAAGCTGATAAGTTGTTCATCAGATTAACAAAATCTAAAACCAGGGCCAAGGTTAGTTCTTGATTTTATGCAAGGTGGAAGCGTGAAAGGAAGGCATTGTTAAAGCAAAACGGGCAATGATTCATGGCAATTTATGGGAGACCACTCCAACTAAAGGACAAAAGAAAAAGTTGACTGAAATCCAAACACTCTGGCAACATCATTTAATCATAGGAGGAGAAGGAACAGGAGCAATCCTTGATAAAGAAAATAGTAATGGTATAAATAGATCATCATCCAACGATGGAAGTCTGACAAATCCAAATCCCAAACCATCGCTAAAACGATAAGATGATAAGATTTCACAGGTTACAAATGTATAACTAAACTGTGGAGCAAGAAAGAAAATACAGATATGCTAAATCACCCCTAGTACCCACCACCAAAACTGGGGGACTAATGGATTCTTGCTAATTTATGAAAAGCTTGACGTATATCCAATCTATCAAACTTTAAGTTTTACTTATAACACTCTGGCAAGGGTACCCCTCCAATAGGTGTGCCTGAAACATTACAGAAAAGTAAAGGATCATACATCTTACATAACTAAATCAACTAGCATATAATGCAATGCCATTGCCAACCACCCTAAAAGATTATAACAAAATTCTATCCTTAGTTTAGAGCCAACCTCTAGAGGACTAGTTTTATAGGGATGAAAAAATGCAAAAGATCATCCAGGCACTAGAAACCAGGCAGGAGAGCTGCCACAGGAACCTACCTTACTCAAACTATTAAGTAAATATTGCCTAGACAGAGCAAAGTGTCCGAGTTTGTTGAGAATTGGGAGTTTTAAACTGCCATTTTCATTTCAAGTTTTTGGTGAGGATCATATCCTATAAGCTTGAAGTCAGTTGCCAAAAAAGAATCTATGTTCTTCTTCTCTGGATTGATCTTCAAAACCTGCATGGAAATAGTAGTCAGGGAAGGTAAAAGAACAACACGTAGAATATGAAAAAACTTGGAAAGAGTAGCGTTACTTCCAAAATAATAGCAATAAAATTTTAAGCAGTTTTAAATCATAGCCATTCTACTGTTATCCAAAAAAAAGTTATTGCTAGTGTACTGACCGGAAGAGGTTTTGGCAGTTTCTGAAGCTGATCCTGGAGAGGCCTGATATGAGTGCGATAAACATGAGCATCTCCAATCACATGAATAAAATCACCCGGAACAAGATCTGGACAGATAAAGGATTAGTGAACACAGAATCCTTCCAAACAATTCCAAGATAGCAAATGCTAACTTCCAATGAATACTAGTCATCATTTCCCAAAGACCTTATTCATGGGGGGTGCCCTCTAGTAACCACGCACCTGTATGATGAAGAACAAGTCCACAAAATGTTTGACATCTTAAGCACCAAATGACCATGATTTACTACCAGATGCAACAACAAAATTCTTTTCACTCATTAATTTGGTTCACTAGACTAAGTGCAATCAAAGGGCTAATTCAACAATTGCATCGTTCCACTAACCAAGTAGCCACATTATTATATTGGCCCCAGTAACTACCAAATATGATGGCAAAAGATTCTTGTAGACCATTAACTCAAGTCAACTCAATTCAATTTGGGATTAAGGCTTAGCTGGGCTGAGCTCTAAATTTCAAAAAATACAGCAAGTTAATTAATTTTTTCAAATAAGAGTACGTACCACAAACATGAGCAATTAAACAAGTCAAGAGGCCATAAGATGCAATGTTGAATGGGACACCCAGGCCCATGTCAGCAGATCGTTGATACATTTGACATGACAACTCTCCATTCGCCACATAGAACTGCAAAACTAATATTCAGAATAGTATACAAGAATAGGATTATCACCAGACATGAACCATAGGCTTGCTGTAAACCTGAGCAAACATGTGGCAAGGAGGTAGTGCCATCAATTTGAGATCAGAAGGATTCCAAGCTGATAGAATAATTCGACGATCATTTGGATTATTCTTAATCTTGTTAATCACATCTAACAACTGATCAAATCCTTGGCCAGTGTAGTCAGCGCGCATGTCAGTATACCTGGAGAGTGAAAGAATGAAGATAAAATGTCCACCAGTTAATATTGAATAAAGAAAAGAGCACACAAACCTAGCACCGAAGTGTCTCCACTGAAATCCATAAACAGGTCCCAAGTCACCCTCCTCTCTGTCCTTCAAGCCAATACTGAATAGTACACAGAAAACATTATCAAACATCTGCACGAATTAATTTCTGTAAAAATATTAGATGTATACTATAAAGACTTGCCTATCAAGGTAATCTCTGGAGGCATTTCCATCCCAAATATGAATGCCCTTTTCCTGAAGAACCTGTGTGAACAAACTTTGAACATTGGGTCATATTGTAGCATTCTCGAATCTACATGAATCAGACAACAAAACCTCCAAGGACCACTACAGACACATAATGCAAGCCAGATGACCTCAATTATAAGATCAAAGATGTGCATCTCCACAATTACTATCACGTGCAAGAAGAAAAATTTATACCTACTGGTTTAAAGCATATGAAAGGAATATAGGAATCCCATAAGCAAAAAGAAACAAACAAACATTGAAATAAACCTTGGCATTTGTTGAACCACTGATGAACCATAGGAGTTCTTCAACAACACCTCGCCAGAATACTTTCTGCAAACCAACAACACAGCAACATGAGCTTGAACAGCATTTCAGTGTCATAAGTTGACTGATCATTGATCATGAGCAAATAAAATTCCAAGAGAGCAATAGAATTAATATGTAAGAATTCATTTAGTTGCAGCAACAAAATTATAATATAAATAAGATCTCCATGAACGTGCCTTTGTTGTAAGAAGTGGAAATGTTTTGCGCAAGTTGAACCGCATCTGTGAAATAAAATGGGAAGGAGGAATATCGTTCACGCCCATCAGTAATTAAGATGACAAACTGCTTGGTGGAATGGAAGCATCAGGAGAAAATAAGAAGGGATTCACAATAGGTAGTGGCTTGCATTACCTGACAACCAAATTTTGATAAAGCACCAGTTCCAGTCCTGTCATCCTTCAAGATGCCATCAGAGATGATATCTTGAACAAGTTTGAGATATAAAAACTCCTCATGTCTGTCAAAAACCATCTTAGGGAGGAATGAGAACTTCTTTACCTCAAATTTACCATTTTCTAAACTAGCATCAGAGGTCAGACCATTAATTTGACCATCGGATTCAACTGCAGAATTCCTTACCCGAACATAAGTTGCAAGGCAATATCGTATGTTATTTTCTACCAAGGGAAAGGATGAATACCAAGGTTGAAAAACAGAGGAATCAATCACAGGAATGAAAGTATCACAATCAAAGCTTGTCTCAATTTCTGTAATATGGACAGCATCACATCCAGATGCATTGAGAGCTTCCCTGTATTGAATAATCAGATCAACAAAGAAGGACAAAAAAATAACAGAACAATTCATGAATTAAACAAAAAAAAAAAGTACGAAAAACCTTAAAATTTGGCCACCACCAATAACAAAGACTTTCTCGATCGAGAGACAATAAGGAGAAGCAGCCAATAATTGCAAGGCAGAAGTCAGACTTCCACAAATCACAACATTCTCAGCAGTAGCAATGTCGAAGCTACCAGAGCGAGTCAGAACAACGTTGAGACGACCAGGAAGTGGTCGATGCTCAAGTGGAATACTTTCCCAAGTTTTCCTTCCCATTATTACAGCATTCTTTTTCCCAGAATCCATGGTGGTTAAAGTAACATCCTTGAAAAATCTGAGATCAGAAGGCAGTCTCCAAGGCAACTTTCCATCCTTCCCAATTCCCATATCCCGAGTTGCAGCGACAAAAACTTGGTAAGTTCTTTTCGGATCAGGCTGCTGCTGTACATTGACATTACCATTGGAATGATTAGCATCTGATTCGCCAGCCATGCCTGAAGAGAAAACCTGGAAAAAGAAACTTGAATTCGATGCCCCAGAATTAACACTGCACACCCAACTTTTGTTGAAGGGCAGTAGAACCTGAAATTGGCAAAAAGAAACATTTCTTAAGGCATGCACAAAAGACAACACAACCAAGCCCACCAACCACCACCTCCTATCTATACAAGAAGAAGAAGAAGAAGAAGAAGAAGAAGAAGAAGAAGAAAAAGAACAAAGAAAGAAAGAAATTTTATAGCCACAATAGACCGATTAAACGGGTAAAATCATAAGCTTTACCACACCGCAATACCACAAACGGCATTCTAATTTTTACGTTTACGAGTAAAATACCAATAAAAGAAAAAGAAAAAAAAAAAAGAAGATGTGGATCCTAAGCATCAACAAAAAAGGAAGTTTTTTTTTTTCAAATTTCTCCACTCCAAACTCCCAAGTCCAATAGTCTTGGCATTCTCTCCTTATCATCGAAACCTAATTTTAATTCCAATTTAACATCCATAGAACCCAAATTATAATCTAACCCAAGCTAAAGAAAGCATTTTTCCTGCACAACATCTTGTAGTGAAGTTTCAGTGTCTGGAGGCACACAATTGAGCTAACATCCAATGCACCCAACAAAATTCAACCATAAATTTCCCCGTAAAATCGACACAATGAGTAAAGATTCCATCATAACAAAAAAATAGACTGATAAAGAACTAAAAAGCTGAAGAAAATTCAGAATAAGAAAAAAGCAGAAGGAAAATCCAAGAAAAATTACAGAAAAAACTCACCTTTCTAAGACTAATTCTTAAAATATTGAGAAAACACCAAAAAAAAACAAAAGTAAAATCAAAATTCAGCAGATGAAAGAATAAGGGAGAGAAAACAAAGGTAGGGGTTTGATTAAGGGAGGACGTGGGAGTGAAAGTTAGATGGAAGAAATGGGGTATTTAGGTGAGGAAAAGAGAGTGGAATTTAGATGACATTAAAGTCAAGAGAAATATGCCAACGAAGCAGAGTTGCAGAATCCCAAAACAATCGATTTCAATTCAATGGACCATCTTATTATATAGGGTTTCTTCCTTTGGATATTTTCCTTTTATGCTTTTCAATCTTTCCGAGAAAGCAATCATAAGAAAAAAGAAAACAAATTCCACAAATGCCCGCTTTACACCAAATTCAACATTTTTATTTTATTTTTTTTTGTTTTTATTACTTCAAAGATTAAATATTCAAGCAGATCAATCATTTAGTTGTTGTTAATGAACATAGGAACATGAGAACAAGGGCAATGGGCATGCCAATCATGAATTTCTTTCATAGGATCCAGTCTAGTGACAAGATATAAGCATTTCTTGACCATTTTTACAGTATCCGATTTACAAGCAAGAGTCCTGGGCCGGGGGAGCCACTTCCTCTTATCCTTATCTTATGTCAGGCTGCAGGTCCAAACCCACGATGTTATGGTTAGCTTTTTCGATGCTGGCTTCGCATGTTCCATATTTTCTTGAGGTACAAATTTGGCATTGTATAACGTATTGGGGTTGGGACCTTTGGTTGTCAAATATTAGCTCAATCAGCTTCAAGTTCAGCACCGAATTGCTCCAGTCGTGCAGCATCTTCATCGAGATCCCGGACCAAAGCATGATTGACTGATCCATCGTCCTCACTAGCATGTATCTGTCTACCACCAAACCTGACACCAGAGGAAGTACATTCCCGTAAAATGAGGGTCAGGGTTAAGTTACGAATATTAGGAGCGATGCTACTGAGTTTTGCAGATCTCAGATTTCAACGGAGACCGAGAGGCATCGTGGCTAGGTGATCTTTTATTCTATGAAACTGGAAATATAAAATTCAACACTTGATATAATAGATTAAAGAATTTACCATCGTCCATTCATCAGTTCTATGCATTTCTGCGCGTCCTTCCTGTCCTTGAATTTTACCAAGACAACACCCTGTGGATGATTCTCGCACACCTGCAAAGCCCATAAAAACCATCACACATGAAACAAAACCCAAAAATAAACAAGTAAATATGAAACAAGCAACTGAAATAAAACTGGTAATGTGCATCACCAGCAGAAATTTGGTGAAGGGGCATTTTCAAACCCATTAAGCATGTTGGGTACAAAGGGAAATGCACCAGGTAGAAAACGAGCTCATTCAATAGAACAAATATAATAACAGGACATCTTAACCTAGATAACAGAAGAAATGAAAGGAGAGAATGGCCAATCATTTTAGTTACCTTGACGGAATCAACTGGACCAAGCTTTACACACTCCTCTTTAACATCCACCTCAAGTTCTGAACGTAAGCTCTCATCAGCCTGTTCAAGTCAGAACAGATCTAAATAACAATTCAGAACAAGAATAAGCGAATAAAATGATAGAAACGTGATAAGCATTCTGCTTGTTGGAAGTTTAAATTTAACAGCTCATGGTGCTTGCTAATCATAAGAGTTTCTAAGGAAAAACTACAACCTGGTATAGCTGAAAAGATAAAGATGGGTGAAAAACAGAATCAGATATGTCACATAACCATCACTTCTCAGGATGTTTCAACGACAATGGTACATGAGGTGCAGACAAAGATGATATTTCTTTCCCTTAACCACCAACCTGCTAATTTCAAGTTTTCTTAATTTTCACCCTTACCCTCATTTCAGCAGGAGTGAACATGTACCGAAGAATAACAGTTGCTGGAACAGACACCTTTGTATCATCACGTCCACCTGTATCATTGAAGAGAAACATGACGTCAGCCATCTAATAAGGCAGCTAAAGTGCATCTTATGAAGCTACATCACTATAACGAACAAACCCTTGAAGCAAATGAGTGAAAAAAACTACAACATTCCTCATCCAGTTCACTGGAATTTGAAAAGTTTACGTGCATAAGTTGAAGTCTTTGCAAGGAATGCTAAAAGAAAACCAAGTGAAAAGCAAATGGAAAAGAGTAAATCTTACAATACAAAATATAACTGAGAAGAAGATAAAAAAAAAACACTAGATTTGGAACTTCTTTCACAATAGATATCAAACCAAATTCAAGGCTAAAAAGCGCAGGAAATGGTGAAGTTATATATCAAAGACAACATGAAATACCGAATGCTATGTGCTCCCTCCGGTAGAAATTGACACAATAATTAACAATATCATTTAAAACTTAATATTTTTCATAAAAAGAGTTTCATATGACAAAATGAATGAGAGAGTTCAAAATCTTGAAAACTGTAAAAATAATTAATATTGAACAAAATTTGAGAAAGGGTAAAACGGGAAATGATTTTGAAAAGTTGCATAGATTTGCCAAAGTGATATATGAACCAAATAACTTTCACCCAAATGACACTTAAAAAGAACCGGAGGAAGTAGTAAAGAAAACATTATTAGGTAAATACCACTGGTTATATATATATATATATACCATAGCATTTTCAGTTTGAGATGGGAACATACCCCAACCAAGTATTCTCTCTTCAACACGCTTTAGCTTCTTTTTCTTCTTGGTATCTGCTTGTTTGGGAATAAATCTATCCCCTGCATTTAGCAAAAATGATGCTAACTAATTAAATCACAAGTCATCTAATAAACAAATAACAAAAGAATTCAAATTTGAGAAATGAGAAGATATATAACAAGTCTTAAGAAACATACTAACATGGAAACAATGAAGTTTGACTTGTATGCATTACCTTTCTGCTCAAACTTGGCTCGGGTGACAGACATGAGGATTGTGCCCCCAGGACGTAAAGGTGTCCCATCCAAAATTTGCATAGCCAGATCAACGGATGGTTCCTGAAGAGAAAAAAAATGCATAAAATATGCTCAGGAGCATTAATAATTTCAATTGGCATGCGCCATGGAATGAAACGCACAACAAACAGATTACCTTCAAATATGTAACTAATGCATCTCCTTTTATTCTTCCTGTCTCTTTGTCAACATAAATCTTCACACGGGCCTTTTTTGTTTCAGGATCCTGTACAATGTACAATTT
The DNA here is from genome assembly GCA_948192965.1 of Dalechampia spathulata. NCBI lineage: Eukaryota > Viridiplantae > Streptophyta > Magnoliopsida > Malpighiales > Euphorbiaceae > Dalechampia > Dalechampia spathulata. The sequence continues at coordinate 13,837 of CANYBF010398219.1, forward strand.
TTTTCATCAAATGCACATTTCATAATCTGGTTGTGCAGTCCCCAGAACGCATGAAGACCAGAACCATGTACTTTAACAGCAATTCCACTCACAAGACTCTCAGTATTCTCTAATTACACACTTTCAGTCCCTCTTTGACCATATGAAAATTTCAACTTTAATTAGGCTTATACATCTGGAGATCATCTCCATGAGAATTTTAAAACATTTGATAAGAATGTGCTATAAAAACCAATTAATCGTACTTGTGATATTCACTCTTAAAAATGGTCAAGGCCTATAAAAACAAAACTGAATAACAATAGCAGTTTATTTAATTCTTATGTATCACATTGTGTCAGGGTGTGTCTTGAATATGTAGAGAGAACAAGAACAAAAATGACAGAGAGAGAGAGTGAGAGAGAGAGAGAGCAGCCAGCAACTGCACATCTAGTGCATAAACACTGTAGCATCAAATTCATTGTACTGTGTCACAGTTTTTGGTATGTTAAGTTATTATGATACTTATGTAATTATCACTCAGCAAGCTAGTTTATGTGCTCATTCCCTAGACTGAGTAGCTTGACGTAAGCCATGTGCAGTATAAGCTCAAAACACATTCCCAGTTTCACAAGGAAAAGGTGAAATCAAGTCCTCAAACATAAATAAAACCGAGTTCTTGATATTAAGATGAGTAAACTCTACCTCTTTGATTATCCCACACTTGGAAAATACCTCCACCACCTGCAACAAATCACCCCCTAAATGAGTTTCTTGCAAGCACAACTATAATAAAGCAAAAACATAAGGTATCCATTATTTGCCTCTTCATTTGTCACATCATCAGGTAGTCCAGTAACATAAACATGTGTGTTGACTTTTAATTCAAACCAACCATCAGGGGGCTTGTTGGCTTCCTGAAAAAAAGACCAAAATTAAACAAAGACATCAGCAAACAAAAAGACATATAAACACCAACCTGAAGAGCCCATCTAAAATCATGAAAAGATAATTGCCTTTACAGTCACCACTCAAAAGTTGGTGCGTCTTGTTCTCATTATCCTCTAATAACCAAAGAGGATGTCATAGTACAAACAAGCTTTCAAGTTCAAGGAAATAAGCAGAAAAAAAGACAACAGCCATCTTCCAAGAGTTATGAGACATAAGGCTAAAGAAAGGAATAAAGAAAATGGACCTTTTTATCAGGCTTTTTGTCATTCTTATCAGCTTGTGAGTTCATGTCTTCTTCTGGTTGCTTCTTATCAGCAAGCACGTCCTCAATTTTCCTTTTCCCGTTATGTTTTGAATCCAGGGTTTCACTCTCACCATTACCATTAATTTCTTTCTTGGAATCTATGTCCAGATTAGGGAAAACTTCCTCTTCTTGCAAGAAAGTCATTTCTTCTAAACCATATTGCCCAGTCATGCTTGAAGAGTTATCCTACAGATATCAATCAATCAATAATGAAACCTGTTACATGCTTAACTACATCAGTGAGAAGGTGATGAGATTACAAGCTATGTGAAGAAGATGGCCAAGGGAGGTAAGAATTCCTGATACAAATTAGCACTTGCAGTGAACACACGCAACAAGTGAAGAAGATAATGGCGCTTATGGAACATGTTGATTCTCTAAATAAATAGAAAGCAGAAAATAACAAATTATGTTTTCAGTGTTGTAGTTGAAAACACTCAGAACAAACCTGAGGAACCCATGCCCCCAGCCCACGATCCCATTTGTATGTAGTACCATCATCATCAGTAAATTCTTCCTCGCCCTCTGGTGGTGAGTGGCATCTATCAGCTTCAGCTTTAGCCTCTGCCTTGGAAATCTCCCTTTGCCATTTCTCAAACTCATCCTCATTATCATTGGTGCATGCTGTAAAGTATAGCATAACATTAGGGCAATCCTTCAACTGAAAAACAAAAAATCAATTTGCTGTTTATTGCTAGACTGAGACCCATTTGGCAAAGCTGGGTCTATAACGTTATTCCACATCTCCTGACTCACAAAGATTGTTGGCAGATGCTGGCCAAATCAATTCAGTAAGAAGCCTCAACTGAGACATGGAACTACTATTTATGCTTAATAGCAGGGGGAAGACACCAGCTAGTGAAGAATTAAGTTCAAGAAAAATATGAAATTATTACCAGCTAGTGAAGAATCAGATCTCTGTTCAGAAATTCCTTGAATCAATTCAGGTATAGAAGACAACGGCTGCCATTCAGTTCTTCCTTGAGACCAGACAAGCGAAGCTTCTGAGAGGTATCCATTCAAGAAATGCTCTGTGCAGGTGCAGTAAAGAACCGAGCAAAGTAGAACCATGTTTCAATAGCTCATTTCATTAGACCAACTGAACAAGTTTATAGATTCGAATACTTTTCCTCAAACATTGCTATTGACTGACAGGTACAACCGGAAATTGCACAAAATAAAACGAAAAGAGGTAAGAAAAGTTCAAAGTAATAGAGCTCACAACCACATCCATGAACCACCAACAAGACAAATTTGAATCCCAAGAACAAACAACAAACTTCTTTCGACAAAACATAACATTTCAAGACACTATCATTCCATGGCAAGAAACTTCACGCCTCAACAACTGACATTAGGTCCTGTTTGGAATCAATCATTGACTTCTATCAGAATCATGCCAATTACAGCATGATTTCGCTTCAGTTTTTTGGAAATGCCCTCTTTCTGTAATTTTTCCAATTAAACACTCAAACGATTGAACTCTACAAGCTTTGACCTTTTCATAGATGATAACTTGACTCAAATGAACTTCAATACGATTAATGCTTGCAATTTTCAGACTTCCCAACAGCCTTTTTTTTTCCAGAGAAAAGGAGAATGAAACTCACCACGCAGCTCGGAAACAGCATAAGGACCCACGTGCTGTTGATTTTCACCAATAACATACCATCCTGCTTCTGCACAGATTGTCAAATAATCAGTAAAACAAAATGATAACTAATACTGCATGAGCAAATGCGTACTAGATGTTCATTTATTTAATGAAGTAAAACCCTAATAACGAACAAACCTCATGTATTGATTATTTCAATTGAGTTTCTGCTAAATCAATTAGATTTTACAATTTAATTTGTTTCTCTAACTTGAAATAACGCAGCAAGATACTAACCAGAGGGTTGTTGCTGCTGTTGGAATTGGTGATCGGGGTAGCCGCCGGATAACGACATCGTTTTGTCTGCTGCGACTGAGAGCCAGGAGCGGGGTTAAAAAGGAAGACAGTGGAAATGCTGGGACTGTTCGGGTAACTCAGTTGTTGTGTCCGACCTTCAGGATAAGGATATAGAATGGTATCCCTGCACGGGATCCGGAATTTTGGATGATTTTTGAGAGTGTTGCTCGGCTTCCTGTACCATGAATTAACGTGATTATCATTTTATTCGTAATGTAATCATAATTCTCCTGTTTTTGGATTTACAGATTTAATTTGAAGCCGTTCGGGCCAAATGAAAAGAGAAGGGCTTTGGTTGCTATAATATGAGAGAAAGGCGATGGAAGCAGTTATGGAGTTGGGTTGATCATGTCCAAGGTAAAGAATTCAGATATCCATGGATCCAATGTTCATTATAAGGCTAAGGACAAGACCAAACCCGGGAAAATCCAGGGCCTCTCCTTATGCTCCATTACAATGGATTAAGCTGGTGCATTGATTTAAACATCTGGTGAGTGATACACTGATGATATTTCGGTTCATTCCAAACTTTGCTACCGATGATAATTACGTTCTAACAGCATCTAGCGAATGATGAATACAAAGTATTGAACCAAGATGAAACATTTTGATGGAATACAAACAAAGTAATCGATAACAACTCGTCTAAAGTCTGTTGTTTGCTCCAACAGAAATGGATAGCCGTGTCTGCATTCAAAGGCCTTCAAAGAACCGCATATGGTCTTCGAATGTCTCGCCGTGCCGTATTTTGGTTACTGATCCATCTTCTTCAACCTGAAAGCATGCAACTTTTAAGATGTCGAGACCTACTGGTGTCAACATTCAAATACTTTAAGCAACAGAGAGAAAGTAAAATCCATACCCAGTACTCAGGAGGGCGCATCTTCAGGTTGTAGGTGGATGCCATGCTCATGCAGTAAGCTCCTGCATCATGAACAACCAGACCAGTTCCCTACGCAACACAAATTTTAATCAGAAAACAGAACGTCACAACTAACACTCTGCCTTGATTTGATTGCCATGATGTTGCTTGTAACAAGAGGCGAATTTAGCATAGATTCAAAGAAAGAAATCATATGTAGAAGGAAATTTGATGCTGAACAAGTACCTTAGACGGGGTAGCAAGTTCCCTGCCCTTTCCTAGGAAATCAGCAGATTCACAGACAGGACCAACCACATCAAAGGTTGACACTTCAGCATTAGGAGGTGCAGGAGAAACAAGCTCTATGTGCTGCAATAAAACATTCCAAGTTTCAATTTTTACATCTGAAACCATTACGACAAGACATACTTTCAGCTGTCAAACATCACCTCAATATAAAAAGATGGTTCATTTTGCCGTGATACTTACTTGGTATGCATCATAAAGACTAGGACGAATGAGTTCGGCCATGCTACCATCAATCACAATAAAGTTCTTAGTTCCATTAGTTTTCACCCCGGTGACCCTGTTGACCAGACAGCAGGTATTTGCAATCAACGATCTCCCAGGTTCTATGATGAGATTGAGATTCCTTGAGATCACCAATTCTCTAACCTATATTGCAACCAATAATATGCAAGTATGTGGGTATCAATAATCAAGATTAGTGAAAAGGACTACAAGATTAACGAGAATATGTATCAAACAAGAGCTATATTGATATGATCCTCACTGTGTCAATGAGATCTCTAGGTGTAGGAAGGACGGCACCAGAATGATGATAATCTATACCCAAACCACCCCCAATGTTTAGGTAATCAACTTCAAAACCTTGAGCTCGAATTTCATCAATGTAGTTGACCATAAGAATAGCTGCATCCCTGAAAATGTCCACCTAAACATATAACAGATGGCACTTTGATTTTGATAAAGAAGTCCAAATATAGAAAAAGTATGCCATTTACAGATACAAAGTGTAAGCTTTTTGCATGAAAATGAAACATTTATATATGTACATATATATATATGCTCAAAAGATGGAGCAAATAGGTTAACAAGAACAAATGGAATTCAACAAGATCATAGAATAAACAAGCTAAGTAGCTACATCATCACCAATATCACCTGGAAATACATGCATTAAGAAGATTTATACACATTCTGTTCACTTACACATTTACTAATTACTAATATTTAATTACATGCGTTGAACGTCAAGAATACTGCCTTACTTACTATGAATGGAGGAGCAATTTCGTAAATATGCAAATGCATATTCGCAACCACAGAGGAAATATAATGGCTTTCTCACACAACGGTTTGTACGATCTGTAAAAAGGGAATAACATGTGCTAATAACTTTACCTTGGTGATTGTTGAGCCAAGATGGCAATGGGCTCCAACAAGCTTAAGCTCATTAGGATGTGCCTTGACAGCATCTAGAAACCACTGCAACTTCTCATTTCTAATGCCAAATTTAGAGTTCTTGTTTCCAGTGGCAACATAAGGATGAACCTATGAAACATAACACCAAACATTTGGGAAATTAATCAGCGAAAACTTCATTAAAAACTTAATCTTTGATCATATAACACAAAGGAAATAGGCAAATTCCCTATCAGAGCTATTTGCTTGCTTCAGCTATGGATTAACTCAATCAGCTGAGGAAGTTTCATAATGTTGCCAATTTCTATAGCATTGCCTGACTTGACGTATCATAAGATACTGTAATTCTTTTTCTATGACATAACTCGATCTACCAGTTAATCTGTATGATGGTTTTATGAAGGTATAGATGATTAAATACCTGAGGATCCACATCCGGATTAATCCGAAGTAAAACATTGACCTGTTTGCCAACAATTTTAGCTGCTGCAACAATGTTCTCTAAATCAAATTCACTATCCACATTAACGAAAACACCCTCCTGAGCAGCTAACACCAAGTCCTCCAAGAGCTTCCCATTTCCATTAAAAACGCACCTGATCATCAACATTTCAACTCAAATAACATGGAAAAAAATAACATCAAGCAAACTACTGCTGCTAAGGAAGTTCTGCAAACAAAAAAGCGTACTTCTTGGGATCAAATCCAGCTCGAAGAGCAAGTCTAAGCTCATTTCCGCTAACAAGAACAGCCCCGCAACCCAGTTGCCTCAAATGCTCCAAAATCTTCAAATTATTATTAGCCTTAATAGCATAACCAATAATAGAACTTAAACCGTCTAAAGCATCTCTATACGCCTCAACGTTTGTAGTAATTTGAACCTTGCTATACAAATAAAAAGGTCTTTTCTCGACATTCTCCATGATATCCTGAACCTTGACATTCTCGCAGTAGAGAAACCCGTCATTTGATTTGGTAAAACAATGCTTGAATTCTTGAGTTACAATCGGGTTTTGCGATAAAACTGCTTTAAGCGTGGACGACAGAGGTTTTGGAGAGGTTTTATCCAGTTTTACGCATAAAGTCGAAGATTTAAGACATGGGTGTGACTTCAGAGAGTGAAAAGTAATGTTCTTTGAGAAAGATGATGGATGAGACAGACGAATGGTTGTAGCCGCCATCGACGATGAAACTACAAGAGCAGAGAGATGCAGGCTTTCAGCGTTCAGAGGGACTTAACAGTCAAATTAAAACCTCAAGCAGAAGAAATTAAAAAATTTCTGAGTTAAAACACGTGTTGATTTGTAAATTATAAAAAAAATTGGGGGCAATTTTGGCGTTTTCTAGAAAATTTGAGCGCTAAAATCGCAACTTCATTGGAAAAAGAGAGAAAATAGTTAAACATAACAAGGCATCTTACGTTGAAGCTGGGTCCTTTTACTTTATCTATTTGCAATTTCACCCCTATATCTTAGAAAGAGTTTCAGCAACCTCCTTGTTGATTTTATTAATACTTAATTTTGTGAAAAATTGGCTTGAGTATAGAATTATTGCAATTAAATCCTTGATTGGGTACATACACATATATACATAATATATATTTGTATGTATATTATGAAATGTGGGTACCAATAACAATGTGTTTTCAAAGGAAGAAAAATGGAGTTAGTGGATGAGCACCACCAAGGAGCAATTTGGAATTTATCAACCAATCTATCATATATAATATAATAATACATTAAACATATATAAATACTATGCCACCCTTTTATAAAATTATACATTATTTAAATATATAGAAAATGTATATTTTTATCATTTAAAAATACATATATAAAAAATATATACTTTCATATTATATATTTAATTTTTCATTCTTATTTTATAATATATTCGTATAAAAGGTTTTCTTTTATTTTTAATATGTTAGATGATTTCGATGAAATGAAAATCAAGTAAATAATGATATATTCCGGACAAATAAAGATTTTACCCGGAAAATAGAAGAAAGGTTTTTAAAAGTTAGTTAAAGATTTTATGCGCGTTTATTATGCAACCAAATATCCAACGGAGTGCCTTGCATTTTGGCCAATGCTATTACCAACTAATTCTAAGATCAATAACAAGAACCTGTCATATCTATCAACAAAGCTCCTCTCTTTTCAATCTAATTTTGTCATTTATTATATATATACATATATATGTATGCATGTTTATCTTTTTCTCCATTTTTAGAGCCGTCCTTTTAGGAGTAGGAGCTTAAAGAGTTCAGAAAATTGATTCTTGAGCTCAATATACATATATATATATATATATATATATATATACATATACACTTGTCTTCTTTTCATCTTATGGTTCATTTCATCCTTGCCAATTGGTAAGTTCTTTTTCCCTGTTTACTCTTTTCAATAAACACATTCTTATAGGATTTGCACAAAGTTTAAGGTTTGGTAAGTGCCCTTTTCAATTCATCGGCTTTTTGTGGAGAATTTGGTTTTGTTTCATTAATTTGTCATAGCCTAGAGCATGCCACGTAGTTCTATGAAGGTTGTAGGTCTGTAATGCTTTCTAGTTGGCTTTGATCTTCTACTGTTTTAAATGAAAATGGAAAATATTGTTTGCTTTGCCTTTACTTCTTAATCTTTTTTTCAATGCTTTGAATGATTATCATGACAGCTTCATGTTTCCTTGCAACTCTTCTATTGATATTGAGCATAATATGATACATACATTGGATTTGTTCCTTCAATTGTCGGGTTCCTGATTTCCACTTATGTGTTGCTCAAGTATTTCATCATAATTTAGCCGTTTTCATCACTTTTCAACGCATTCATGTCGTTTGTATTTCTGTTGCAATGATTTTTCCCAGTACACATTGTCATGCTAAAGCATATGTTGGTTTCGATATCTCGAACAGGATAAAGCGAAGGACAGATACGTTTCATCTTGGATCTTTGAGTTTCCTGATCTTTAATGCTCTTGTGGGCAGACAAATATATCCAGAGAGTGCTTACTATATTTAATATTTCGTATTTATAGACCTTTAAAGGGTTCGGACATGGCAATGGCCGACGTTATGTCAGGGCCGCTTGATAGGCATATCAAAGCGGGTAAGCATTCAGCAATAATTTGGGATATCCTGGTTTAATTCAGCTACTTCCATGGTATCTTAAAAATCAGTTTCTGAATATTGATTTTTGAAAATTCAGACATTGAGAACGGTGAAGAAGAGAGGAAAAATAGGCTTGCATCTTTCAAGAAGGCGGCAATCAATGCATCCAACAAGTTCCGGAACTCCTTCACAAAGAAGGGCCGTAGACACAGCAGAGTAATGTCTGTTGCAATCGACGATGATATTGATGCTGAGGAATTGCAGGCTGTTGATGCATTTCGCCAGGCACTTATCCTTGATGAACTATTGCCTTCTAAGCACGATGAGCACCATATGATGCTCAGGTTAGTCAACCTCGCTTCTCAATCAATGTTTGGAATTTTAAGATGTTAAAGTTTTACGGGATCTATCAATGGCCGACTAAAATCATCATTTTCAAGCATTTGAGTCGTTTTCTTTAAATTTGAAAGATTATTACAAGTGGTAGTTAAGTTCGCATATCCTGGTATGGTTTTTCAGGTTTTTGAGGGCTAGGAAATTTGATGTTGAGAAGGCAAAGCAAATGTGGTCTGACATGCTCCAGTGGAGGAAAGAATTTGGCACCGACACAATCCTGGAGGTAATTAGCAAAATACTAGTCAAAACAACATTACATTTCTTATGCTTCTGGATCCTGAAATGACATCTACGTATAGACTTCTGAATTTCCATGTTCCTTTAGGACTTTGAGTTCCAGGAATTAGACGAAGTCGTCAAATACTATCCACAAGGATACCATGGTGTTGATAAGGAAGGACGACCTGTTTACATTGAAAAGCTTGGTGAAGTTGATGCTAACAAACTCCTCCAAGTCACAACATTGGACCGATATGTGAAATACCATGTCAAGGAGTTCGAGAAAACCTTTGCTTATAAGCTTCCAGCTTGTTCAGTTGCTGCCAAGAAGCACATTGATCAGAGCACTACTATTTTGGATGTCCAAGGAGTGGTAAGTTCAAAATTTTCCTGCTAGCTTTCTTTCGATTCTTGGAGAAATCTAACAGGCTAAGTACATATCCATGATTTAGGGTCTTAAACAATTCACCAAAACTGCAAGAGAACTTATTACTCGCATTCAGAAGATTGATGGGGACAATTATCCTGAGGTAGTCATTATTTCCAAGAAGACAGGCTTTCTTCTTTTGGTTGATCTTTGCTTTCTTATATGCGATGAGTAACAGGTTTTCTTTTTTATTTGCGAAGACCCTGAATCGCATGTTCATCATTAACGGCGGGGCCGGATTCAGGCTTTTATGGAACACTGTTAAGGGGTTCCTTGACCCCAAAACTGCCGCCAAAATCCATGTGAGCATTCATCTCATGTTCATATATAGTGGCTGGCTGCTGCCTTCTTACCCCCCTAAAAACAAAAGTTAGCATTGCTTCATTTCTAACGCTGTCTCTAATTATTAAATGTTCTTTCTACCAGGTTCTGGGTACCAAATACCAGAGCAAGTTGCTAGAGATAATTGATGCTAGGTAAGTTAATTCTTGATGAATCACGTGAAAGTTAAATGATGTAGACATTCTTTTAATCTCTGCTTACTTATGATAGCATGGTTTGGTAGCTTGTTAGTAGCCTAGCCTCTAAATTTCTCGATTAAACTCCTGCTCCATTTTTATCCTTTCATTGCAAACAGTGAGCTGCCAGAATTTCTGGGTGGTACTTGTAACTGTGCCGACAAGGGCGGCTGTATGCGCTCTGATAAGGGTCCCTGGAATGATCCAGAAATAATGAAGGTAAACTGATGCTGCTTATGCATTCTATAGCATTTTGTTTTATGCGTAAAGTTCATCTGTTTAGAATACTTGCGATGCTCAAAGCGAGTTTTTAAACGTTTGATGATCCAGGTGGTTCAACATGGCGGAGCCAGGTACAGCAGGAAAACTCTGTCAGGAATCGAGGAGAAGACGGTTTCAGAAAATGAAAAGGTACGCTTTCCATTTTGTCCTCAGATTGTGATCTTTCCATTTCACGAGTTCCTGAATCTTTCATTCAATACCGTTTAAATGTACAAACGGGCTTGCCTTTTCTATTTCTGGAATTTCGAGTTCTTATTCTACAGATTGATTAACTTCCTTTTCTTCCTTTTCCGTTATGCTTGTGGGGTTTCAAAACACAAAGGTATGCGATTCTTTCACTGTAGAAGCAGTTGTTGCTGAGCAACCAAAGCTCGCTCCTCTCCCGGAAGCAGTAAGTTTACCAAAATTCCACGTTACAATAGAAATGAATAACACTGACTTGGCTGAAAATGCACGACATAACTTGGATGTAATCAACTTGTTTTCGTATATTTGCAGTTTCCTACTAGCAAAAAGATCCATAATGTCAACAACTTTGACAAATTTATTCCAATGGTTGACAAGTCCGTTGATGCTGTCTGGCAAGCTCCTATGAAGCATAATGGATATGGTAATGCAATTTCTTCAAGACCATCTTTCCTGAAATCATGGCTTGCCAACCTTTTGATTTGGATACATGCTTAGCGATGATTTCAATTATCATGTTGATTTATATACAATCCATCTCCGACATGCAGATCATTTTCCACTGGATAGTGCTTGTAAAGCTGAAGCAATCAACAACCCCATAATAAATGGGATCATGGCCCTGATGATGGGAATTGTGACCATGATTCGCATGACTAGGAACATGCCTCGAAAAATTACTGAAGCTGCTGTATATGGCGGTCATGTTTGCTACGATGATACGATGGGGAAAACCCGTGCATTGCCATCATCAAGCATCTCCACTGATGACTACAAGAACATGATGATACGCATGGCTGCTATGGAAGAGAAGTTGAACTTGCTTGCCTCAAAAGCAGATGTCATGCCACCTGAGAAAGAGGAAATGCTGAATACTGCTTTAAGGCGCGCCGACTTGATGGAACAAGAGTTGGCTGCTACCAAAAAGGTATTAGTCTACCGGATTTTTCTTAATCTAAGTAGCTTTTATTTTTGAGTCAATTACTCTTATTTAGACATGCTCAAGACTTGCATGATGATAAGGATGGATTGCCGGCAGAGTCATTTTGGAAGTAACTTGGGCGTCTTTCTAATTTTTGGACTGGACAGGCACTTGATGATGCAGTAGCTAAACAGCAGGAACTCATGGAGTACATTGAGAAGAGAAAGAAGAAGAGGGTAAGCAAAATGTTGTTGCCTTATTGATATATAACCAAGTTAAGCGCAAATACAAAGCTTTAAATGAAGTGTTTTCAAATCTTTCTATTCAGTTTTTCCGATTTTGATCAAAGAATGCTCCGGAAGGTGGAAACTGCTGCTTGTCTCTGCAAAGCTATACATGAACTAGATCATTAACCAAGGCTGGTGAACACAGACTTTTTTTTTTTTGTCCCTAATATATGTGATTCAAGTGTTTCTGGCTTTGTGTGATACGCACTCCTGTAAAATTTCTTGTTTCTTTCTCGTTCATAATTGGAAAATGTGAAATGACTATTGACTTACAGTGTGATGGATTTAAATTGACTCGACTTTGCTTTGCTATGTTTTGTTTTCAGTTACCTGCAGTGCATAAATTGGCCATTTTATATGAAAATATAAAAAAGAAATCGACTATATCTCTGGTCTAGCTAGACATCATCATCCTATAATAGTAAACCATTTGTCAGTTGATAGATTCCCTTTTTCATAGAAAGAGGTGCAATGCAGCATGAAACAGTTCCCAACGCAGAAAATTGCACAAAATTCAACAAACCAAACCACACAAACATGAAATAGTAGAGTCGTAGTTGTAGCAATTTTCTTACAAATGTGTTCCCTTCGTGATCGAAGGAAATTGCATTAATTAGGAAGTGTGTCTCAGCACAATAGACATTGAGGCTTGTATGTTAAAAACACTCGGTAAAAGCAAAAGACAAATTAAATGCCAGTCGAGAAGTCCCTCGGTGTCATCACTTTCCATTGGCAAAACATCTTTACCAGCAAAACTTCTTTTTCTGACATGGAGGAACAAGTGTCAGCTATATAGATTACTAACAAAAACTGAACAGGTAATAATCTGTTACATGCGTAAATAAGAGAGGAATCTCCATACCCGGAACTTCGCTTGTTCTTGACTGTCGATGTAAGCAAGCAGTTCTTCTTGCCTCATTAAAGCTTCATGCAGTGCCTGTTCAGGAAGAACCAAGTGATCAAGAAAATTATGGAGAATAGCACAGAAAAAATGCTCAAACAGCGAGCAAAAAGGTTAGAAATAATAAGACTAATCGTTGTTAGTTTCTGAAGCTCCATCCGTTAACCTTAAGGCTACCGAAATTCCTAAAAGTACAAAGCTGCTGGTTGATAAACAAATTGAGGTTTCCCTTCATCGGATAAACTTAGTTCCAAGACAGCGTGTCATGTACATGGGAAAAATTGACGCATGTCATGACCGATTACTCCACTGAATAAAGGTGAAAGCAATGTCAACCTTCGAGCAAAACACTCGGAGACCAACAAACCCAACACATATTTTTAGGTTAAACACTTTTAACTGTATTGGTTGGACTTCAGTTGTTGCAACTTGAAACAGTATTAGCAATAAGATTATAAATCAGCACCAACATTTTGACACTGAATCAACCATACCTTCTTTGTAGCAATTAGCTCAGCTTCTAGGGCATCCACACGACAAACAGCAGCATTCAACAATTCCTCTTTCTCGTAAGGCATTTCTGATGGCTTTGCTTTAAGTGTGTCAACTTTCTCCTCAAGCTCACCTAGCCTTTTGATTACGGATGACAAAAGATCCGCCTCAGTAAAAGTTGGTGTTGGAGAAGGGGGACGGAACTCTTCTTGTGTTGCATCAGAAGTAAGAGCAGGTGAAGTTTGATTAGACTCGGTTGATGCTTGGGGAAGCCTCTTTGTCACACGGAACACCAGTGAATAGAAAAGAGTATAAAGTGTCATAAAGAAAGCCATTACTGCTACCAAAATTCTGGAGTGAAGTATTTCTGGTGTCTTTGGATTGTTGGGAAGGGCAAGTGTTGCTGCAATTGAAAATTCCAATTTCAATTTCTATTTCTATCAGATTAAACTAAAAGAACAAGAAAATTTATCGATAAAACTAAATGAAAATGAATTCAAGCAGCTAAAAATGCAACTGCATAAACTCAAATTAGCAGAATGCATACATACTAGATTAGCAATCCTATTAGAATGACTAGAAAAAATTTTAAGCAAATTCACCATCATACAGGAATGGAACAATAATACGTTCACAAACCTTTAGAAACAGAAGGCCTCTGCAAAGATGATTGCTTTTTCCAACTAGAATCAACAGCTTTGTCAACCATAGGGACATATTCATCATAGCCTGAGAAGGTAGCAGCATAGCTTCCCTTTCCAACAATCTTAGCCTGCAATGAAGCATTGTGAAATATTAAAAACAAACACCGAAAATGCAAAACACAGACAGACAGGCATAAAACTGATCGGATACAGTGCAATTGTTATTTGCAAGAAAAAAGTGAACCAGAAGTTTTACAGTGTAACCATTCTCCCATTGCATTCTTGCCTAAGAATAAGAATAAGAACTTTTCAACAAGGTATGGTCATCCTATTTAACGGGGATAGCGTAATGATTGCTAACTATTGAAATTCAATAGCATTAACTGCATTCTTCAAATGTTCACCATGCAACCATATCCAAAAATCAAAACATACTTCTTCACGAACAGGAGTCAGTCTAAAATGTGAATAACTCTTCAGTGCTTTAGGAGATGCAATATCTTCAGCTTCAGATCCAGATTCAGCAGTGGATGTGTCACTACCTTTGATCTGCATTAAATAGTTGAAAGAAAATTTTTTATTGTGAGGAAACAGTTTATTAAGGGAAGATCTGCATGAAACTGATGAAAGTTGCGAATGCCTAACCATTGGATAATGTGGCTTAGCATAAATAACCTTCCCCTCGCTGTTTAGAACTTTTACAACCTGCCTGGCACGTCTTGCTTCACCATTAAGAACCATCTGTGACAAAACAAATCCAATAATCTTATTATTTCTTGATTACAAATCAATATATCAACATATATCATAAAATGTAAAGAACAGTGCAAGAGACAAAAGTCATATATCACAAATATTAAATATCAGCAAACAACCTTCAATATTTCTGAGTTTTTCCATGGTCCCTTATCTGACCTAAGGCAACCTCCCTGGTCTGCACAGGTACAGGTTCCACCAAGAAATTCTGGCAATTCACTGCATAACCACATAATTATAGTGAATTTGGATACAAATCATACATTTCAAACAAGTAGAATTAGAACCACTGTCAAGAAAAAATGCAAAATACTTGATGAAATATAAAAATGATTCAGATAAATCTTATACCAACACCTTTACCTGGCATCAATTATCTCAAGCAGTTTGCTCTGATACTTGTTTCCAAGAACCTAAAAGATTTGCACCAAAAATATTTATTAACATACTACACGCGTGTGGGTGTGTGAGCATATAGAAATGTTCTGATGAGTAGGAAGAAGAAATTTTACATACATGAATCTTGGAGGTGGTTTTTGGATCTAGAAAAGTCTTTACAGTGTTCCATAGTAGCCTAAACCCAGGACCGGCATTGATGATGAACATTTGGTGGAGTGTCTGCATTAATTAAAGAATAACACAAATTCAAGTAATTGACTCGATTCAAGTTCCATTACAAAATGTGTGCGCAACTATCCAGGAAGTAACCAGACATGTAAAATCAGATTCTAAACCTCAGGATAATTGTCACCATCAATCTTCTGAAGACGCATAATGAGGTCCCGTGCATTCTTGGTAAAGTTTTTAAGACCCTGAAATGCAGACAATGAAATAAGAATGATTAATGAGTAATGCTGATAACCAAAACAGACACACTGCAATGCTGAACGCTACATACCACACCCTGAACATCTAAAATTGTTGTGCTTGAATCTATATGCCTCTTTGCAGCAATGGTACAGGCTGGAAACTTTATAGCAAAGCTTTTCTCGAACTCCCTCACATGGTATTTGACATAACGGTCCATAGTTGTAACATGCATAAGTTTGTGCGGATCAACTTTTCCCAATCTTTCAATGTAAACAGGTCTCCCATCCTTATCCACACCATGATTACCATGTGGGTAATACTTCAAAACTTCACTCAACTCTTTAAATTCAAAATCCTGAGGCCATAAGGATAGCAAACAATATGCTAGATGAAAGGAATTAGGGGTGACAAAAATTTTCAAGGAAATTGTAAAAAGCAGTACCTCTATAATAGTATCGGCACCAAATTCCTTCCTCCACTGAAGCATGTCAGCCCACATGTGCTTTGCTTTTTCAATATCAAACTTCCTCGCTTTCAAAAACCTGGGAGATACAAAGAACTTCAAACATTGTTGTCTAATTGCGGTAAAGGACAAGGGTGAATTCTAGCGTGCATGAACATGAACGAAAACAAGAACCAAAAGTGGATAGTGGTGGAGATGATTGAGACTAAACTAACCTATAAGTAAAGGAAAGCATCGCAAATCTAGTCATTAGAAAATGTTGGGGCATCAATGTACATGACCAAATATTATTCAGTGACCCAACAACTAGCATGGTATATACTGGTTTTACTATGTGAAAATTACAGAGATAACGCTAAATAATCTATCCGCTTGTATAAAGACAATTAAGCAAGACTTAAAGTCACCACACCTCAACATCATATGATAATCATCATGTCTTTCCGGTAGTAGTTCATCCATAATCAATGCTTGTCGAAATTCATCAACAGATTCAAGTTCCCCGACATCGCGAACGTCCTCAATTGAAACAGAGCTAACTCTACCATCACTCTTTCTTCTGCTGCTTTTTTTCTTTAGAGAATGCTTGAATTTCGTCGATGCATTGATTGCTTTCTTCTTCAACGATCCAATTCTGGTTCGCCTCTCATCCTCTGAGTTTTCAAAATCAGATTTTCTCTCCCTCCTCTCATCACTACCTGAAAATCCCTCAAAACCTGCAAACAGCAACATCAAACAGTAAACGAACCAACAAAACTACAGTAAAACCCTAAAATCCGCGAAAACAGTAGGCAATACATGGATCAAGAGACCACAAGAAAAAAGGGCATGCACTACAAAGAAAAGGAGGAAAAGTAGTGAAATTAAGTAACTCACAGGGTCTGGCAAAGCGATCCAGAGGGCCAGACATTTGCCGGCTTCTATGGAGGATCCGAAAGTTTTCTCAACTGTTTGCAGTATACAACTAAAACCACCACAACTACATTATCATCAAAAGCTCTAAATCTTAACTATGAATTCATAGAACTGAAATACAATTGAACAAAAAGCATAATTACCTGTAAAAAAAACTAGATAACAGAAGGCAACGGCACGGATCACGAGGAAGATCGGATGGTCATAAATGCATGAAAGCCAGGAATTCAGAGGGAGAAAAGTAACGGATGAGTTAAGCGAAGCAGGAAATGAAATAACTGATAAATTAATCGGAGAAATAAATTAAGATTAGATTCGCCGATGAAACGACGGCGAAAGAGAGCGTTTTCCAGAGAGAGAGAGGGGGATGGATAGAGAGAGAAAGGGAGAGTTGGGTTTAAAGTTGGAGACCTAATTGAGGTAGACAGAGAGAGAGGTGGGGTCAATTGTTGTTGAATCGGGGTTAGAGTCCAATCCCACGTGGCAGGCGGAGGAAGAAGAGATTGCCGGCTGGTGATGAATTATCATGCCGAGGGCAATTGGCAAATTTTTAGCAGATTAATGTTAAATTTTATATATTATGATATAATTAATAATAAATTATTTTGGTAAGTATTAAATTGTGGGATGAAAGGATGATTACATACAGTTTGATCGATTCCTTCTATATTTGACAAACGGGTCGGTGATTCTTGGCCAGCTATTAGTGGTTGAAGAAAGGCGAAAATTGGCACATAATATTGCATATATTAATTATATAAATAATTTGGCATATACACATAAGGTTAATTGTTTAAGAGACAGCATGGAATAATTAATGATTAAAATAAAGAATGGAGAGAGAGAGAGAGAGAGAGGAAAGTGAAGTGAAAGCATAAACATGAAGCACGGCATGAGCATTCCGAAGGCACTAGACCTAGGAAATGGGCGTGACTTCAAATAAAGGACCGTAAGGTGAGAATGATGATAAGACCGGTCAATGCATGGAGGGACAGAATTATGACAAGAATGAAGGATAATGATTTTTAATTAATGGTAAAAATGGAACACCCCAAAACTTACGCCGTGGACGACGGCGCTTTATCAAAGCTTACCAGGCATACATACATACACGAGAAAAAGCCACCGCGTTGTCAATCCCTATAAAAGAAGCCAAAAAGGAAAACGGGTCAAAATACTGGTAGCTCCGGTGGGGTCGACAAGCATATTCGTTTATTGGGTTGAGCTTCTTACCTGCATTTTTTTGTTGACATATTATGTTACATTTACTTAGAAGTGAGAGTATGAACAATAAACGAATGTGATATTCAAAATTAAAAGCTTATAGATAGATTTTAGACTAAGTTAGGTTTTAAAAACTTGCAAGGATGTTGTATCTTTCTAAATAATTTTGGGATTCTAGAATTTATCTCACCCAACTTGACTTTATCTATCGTTGACAGTATTAAGAGACTGGATAGTATTTGTGTCCAAGGTAGTTGGTAACAATGGCACGAATTACGCTTTCTGGTTGTGGTTTTGCCCTTGGTTGAAACTTCTCATCAGGTCGAGCTATTGATTGAAAATCACACCCCATACAAAATGTAAAGCAAAAATCAATCAACAATATAAACAATTTTCAAGGAATTACTTACCATGGGCATAAAGTTGTTCAAGTAAGTATATCATCGAAAGGATGCAAATCAGAATCCATCAATTTGTACTACAATCGATGTCTAGTGATGTTAGATTTGAGAACCATCTAAACAATGGAGAAGCTTTAAGGGAAACACGTGACAGACACTGATTATCCAGAAAGCTCTAAAATAATAGAATAGCAAATCATTAACATAATAATAGTTTAATATAATCAGCAACACACCCAAAATTCAAATAAGTTATATTTCTAATAGTTTCATTTGAGTGTTATTAGTTATTAAATAAATAGTTGTAATTTTTCAAATTTTTAACTAGAAACCCAAAGAAATTACACAATTAGAGGGGAAAAAAAGTTGAACCAATTCGTCAGCTTGGTACGGTGGCACCGATGTCGTGAATTCATTGGTGGAGGACAAGCTACAGTTGCAGACTCACAAGTTTCGAGAGGGAAGGGTTGTGGTGGAGGTAGAGGTGGCAAAAATTGAGTGAAAATGAAGCAAAATAAGTGAGGTCTCTCTGGTTTTTTTTTATTATGTATTACCTGAATTTTACCGATATATTAAGGTTTAGCGTTTAAGGTTTATCATCGTAAGTATTAAATTACCAATACTTTTGCATATTGATACTGGTTGATGGCTTCCTAAATTAAGAACTAAAGGATCCAAATCAGGGATAATAATAATATTAATACCGGAAGCTTTCGAGTATTCATTGTCAAATTAGCCAAACCAACAAAGCATTCACAACATTGACAGAATATATGATATTGATTTTAACTGTAAGCTTCAGTTAGCTGGTAAAAACTAAAAGAAGAAAAAAAAACAAAAGAAAATCTATGATCAATTAATCAAACACAAACTAAAGAACAGCACCAAAAAGGAAGGAGAAAAAAAAGGCGGCTGGAGCGAACACTAAAATAATCGAATACAAACTAATTAACGAATTGAAGATGCAAATGAGGAAAATTATGAATAAAACCTTTAAATCTTGTTCGTTTTATAACTCGGTTGAATCAGAAAAACACAAGGTTGAGTTGGTTGCTAGCAGCAACAAGAGAGGATCCAAAGAGAGAAGCGGGATCTGCGTCTTCTCTTATATAGGCTTTGCAATATAATAAAGTTGAAAGGTTATCTGGTAAATGAAAAAAATAAAATAGTACGATGGAAAGGGCGCGAGTGGTCTAGATTGCTCGAACCAAAGGCCTGGAGCTTGTCATTAGAAGAAACATTTGAGCTTTTGAAAGCTTAATTAATGGACCCGCAGTTGAGCCCAAAAAGAGAGAGCCCTTATCCAACCCATCATAAAAACCTTAGACCATTAATATGCGAGTTAAACAAAGGTTAATATGATAAACAAAATATAAATAAAATTATTTATTTATTTATTTATTTTAATATAAAAAATGTATAAAATTATTATAAAATAAAAAATAAAATAGATGATTTTCGTAATTAGGAGGAAAATATAAAATAATAAATTTGGCTTAGGGCAACTTGTAATTTTTTTTTTAAAAAAAAGAAATTGGTTTTATTGAAATAAAATAAAATGGATCTGAACAAATAGTACAGTAAAGTTTGAATAATGACGTCATCTTAAAACTTTATATGATTTAAAAGTAATAAGAAAAACTCCACTTGATGAAGTGTTTTGCAAAGGCAGCAGGAGCAGACTACCCCGAAAGTTAAAGCCTTGCTTTTCTTTCCCAAAGTAACAAAACATTAAAATCTTCCAAGTACATCCACGTAGGAAGACGTGCCAGAAATTTAATTTAAAATAATTTAATTATATTATATTATTTTTCAAAATTAAAAAATATTTTAAAAATATAATATTTTATCCGGTGTTTAAATCATCATGGTTAATTATTAAAAGAATAAAACAATAATAATAAGAATAATAATGGCCGAATTTGGCAATGGGAGTGAAGATATTTTAGCATAAAGAAAGAGAAAGGGGTTGTACGTAAAAGTGGGGGGTTGAAGCTGCTTCCGTTCACTTTCCTGCCAAACTGTGCCCACCACTGCCTTCCTTCATCGAGAAGCAATATTCCAATTTAGGGGGAAGGGGAAGAGATTAACCTAAATTATATTTTATTTTATTTTATTTTTTAATTGTATCTCAAAAATGACCTGATTGGCCTTTAATTGTTGTAGCGGAGAAACACAAACAGAAACTTTAGCTCTACCATCAACTGCTGTCAAACCAACCCTCCCCTTACCTGCTCCAAAAGACACATCAGAGTTGGTCTTCCAACATGACCATCTGGATGAGATTGGGCTTGATATTCCCCCATCATTGATATTTGTATAGGACTCAACTGCTTGAGGTTTGCACACTTACAATGCCTGATTACGCCTTCGAAACCAATCCTATGTGGATAGCATTGATCTCTTTGGGCATATGGCTAGAAGTGAAAAACGTACGCACCCCTTCACACACATCCTGACCCACAACATCCCAATAGGACTTATAGAAAACATCTGGAAAATCATCCAGAGTTTATTTCCAAAGTCACACTAGGAGAGAGACCTTCAAGAAGCTCCTCACACCTATCATCAGATGCATCAGAAAATAGCGTAGCATAGAAATCCATGATGGCCATCCAAATCCCTTATTCATCATTAAGCTTAGTAATTTGATTATTCACTCTCCGTTGAACAATTGACGCGTGAAAAGCCTTTGTAGTTTTATTGTGAGTAGACAACCATTTCATGACCTTTGATTTGACACCAATAATGCTCTTCCTACTTCCATAAACGGTCTGACTCATATAGAATACTAGCTTCCTGCTCTCTCTAAGGGACTATTTCAACAGTTTAATGAAGAATACTTGGAAGTATATGAATAAAATAAATTAATATATTAAAATAAAATAATCTAATAAATTTGAAGTGTTATAAATATATCATATATAAATTAATTTTATCTATCATATTATACTATCTTTACTTTATTATATAATCTATAAATATAATGGGTTAGATTTATATTTCAAATAATTGGATTATTCCTTGTTAGGTTAGATAAATTTTTTATTTTTAATTAAAATATTTATTTAAAATTATGTTTTGAGAAAAAAAAGCAAGTAGATGATTTTTTAATAAAAAATCTTTAAAAAATTTAAAATAAAGACGGCCAAGAAGAATTGTGGGTTGACTGTTATGGCTGCTAATTTGTGGCAGCTAAAATTCACGGATTCAAATCCTTCATCGTCCACCAAAAAGGAAAGTACTTTTTATTACGGAGGTAGAAAAATTATGATCGAAATAACATATTATAAATTAAAATATTTTTTATTTTTTTATTTATAGTCGAATAATTAAAATCTCATATAATATAATGATAATATAATAAGAAAAAAACATCACGTCGAAGAAGGGGAGAACAAAAAGAAAGAAATAAAAATCCATAGAAATGGGTTAGTGTGGTAACATCTGAATCATGAGGACAACCTTTGACCCAACATCATTGCATCATCTTTCCTTCACCTACCCCTTACCATTCTCCTCCCTCTTCTCAAGTTATCCATCATCCTTTTATTTATTTACTATAAATTAAACTAAATTAAATTAAATTAAAAAATAATATTAATCATTCTAATTATGTAATATAATTCATTTATACTATTTTTAAACATGGAAAAATTGACAGATGTTTCAGATAATTTTCTGGAAAATGCATTTTTAATCTAATCATAGGAATAAAATAATTTAATTGAATATAGGTAACCAATGCAAGAATGGACTCTACTCACAGCCGTTAATTCCCTGACAGAAAGGATGAGGATCTGGCTCCTAGCCAATAGGTTCTCTCACGTTAAAGCCACAGAAGCCTACCTCTGACACCCACCGTACGTGTGAAATTTTGTGTAGTTTTTCTTTTTTCTTTTTTTTTTTTTTTTTACAGGCTATCACCATGGGCTACTAAATATATAATGCGTACACTTGTCCATAATAATATAATAATTACGATGGAATGACCGAAAAAACCTTGCTATACAACATTTATGATGCGAATCGCAAGGCTATTATAGATAATTCACATGAATGGCTCAAATTCCGATGAACAGTAAAGCGGTTACACTTGCTAGTCGGGTCCAGCCACATCATGGTTTCTTTATGCTCGTGCATGCAAAGATTTTCTAAGATATTTAAGATTTTTTTAATATTCAATATTATATATTTTAATATATAGTTTTTTTTATGTTATTTGATATGATTTTAGCATAGCTATGATGATGGATTGTTCAAAATAAAATTACGTGCATATGTGTACGTATATTATATGGAAAAATTAAGTATATATTATAAAGTGAAAAGCCGTGTTCCTCCGAGGCAGGAGTATGCTCCAGATCGAGGGAAAAGGTGAACCTTTCCTTCAATTTGAGCTTATGAAAATCAGATTCCAATCTCCATGTCAGTAAACATTGATGTAAACCGAACATCAAATAAATTAAAGTGTTTTTCTATTTTAAATGATTAATATATATATATATATATATTTGTTTATAATTAATCCTGTTGTTATATTCTAATAATTTCGAAGATAATGATAAAATTTATCAAATAAATGGATAAATTAAATTTTGATAGTATTGATTTATATATAAAATAAATAATTTATTTAAAATTAGAGGATGATAGAGTAATGAAATAAAATACATATTATATATCTATCTAATTTGTAAGGATATTTCATATTGAGATTTTAAATAAAATGATTTTTTTTTCATTTTTTTATGTTGAAAAAAAATAATAATAATGAGAGATTTTAAGTTTTTTACAAATAACATTTTTTACAGTATCTTCGTTTAATCATCAAATTCAAGATGAATCAATATGATTTATTTATATTTAGAATATCATAATATCAACATATATGTGAAAAAAAAAACATATTAGACCCGTGATTATGAGATCTCAGTCCTCAATCAAGAGACATCAAAGAGCTATGTCCTTCCAAGCCTCAGATGGACAGAGAGACAGATTTTTTCATGTCATGCGAGAGTTGAATTTTACCTAATATTCATTTGAGACATAAAAATCCAACTATACTATATGACTAAAATTAAATATAAAAGAACATGAACGGAACAAGTAATCGAACATGTAAGAGATGGAATCAAAAAGAAGGGACGGCCACCTAATATTCGGGATTCAAACATCTAAAATGCAGAGTTGCTGTCCTTTGGTGCAACATAGGAAAACGATCTATCGTAAACTCGGATGAGGTCTTTGTAAGACGAAAGACCTCCAACCAATCACACAAGAATCCATCCTAGTCCACAAGACTTTAATCATCATATGCATGAAAACAAAACCTACATGAAAACAAACTCGAGAAAAGGATCTGATTGAAAGCAAGATCAGGAACGTCAAACCTTTGGGATCATGTCATTCATCATGCAACCAGAGCCGGTCGTGATTAAAACCGAAAAAGGAGAAAGTTAAGTGTAAAAAATAAAGGTAAATATGAACTGCCCACCATCCATCCATCAGTTCTGATGTAACTTACGGCAGCTGGATGGTTCCCAGCTGGATCTTGGACAGTTGTGAACTCCTCTTCCACACATGTCATTATCAGCTTTTCTTTTTTTTTTTTACTCTTTCTCAGAGGAGATTCCAAAGTTGTTTATTTTTGTTATTTTAATATATAGGTAAATATATTATTTTTGACATCAAGTTCTTGTTCTTGGTCTGCTTTTTAACCCTATAAATCCCTTCACTTCCATGTTCAAATCCCCTCTCCTTTTCTTCCTTCTCCCCTTCCTCAACAAAAGTTTCAGTATCTTGCTTTCAGTTCCTTTTCTTTTCTCCTTGCTAGATTTTATATAGATATTTCTGTCAAAGCTCTTTGCTTTGAACTGAAGCCAGCTTCTTTTTCTTCCATATTGATTTTGGATTTCAGTTTCTTCAATCCTAAATCAAGAACCCTTTTCTTCTTTTGCTCTCGTTCTCTCTCTATTCATCAATTTCTTGACTTTCAATCTCGGAAAGCTGCAAACTTTTCCGTACTGGGTTTGGTGTTTTTGATACCGTTTCCAAGATCCAGTCTCTATATTTCTGCTGTTATATTGGAGTTCCTTTACTGGGTTTTTTGCGACGATAATCTTGATGATAAATACATTGTTCTTGATGTTTGAGATTCATGTCTCCAATTCTCAGTGAAATTTTCTTTTCTGGTTGTATGATCAATTCCACCTTCAGGCGCAGGACCCATCTTGTTCAATCTTTCTCAGTTGTTTTTCTTTACTGGTTATACTACGTTTCATGATTCTGGCTCGTCAAATCTGATATCTTTAGCTATATATTTATATTCTATATATATAAATCTAAATATTACTAGTAATAATCTTGCATTTTTCTGAGTCTGCTGTTACTGGTTGGGTCCTGCTGCCATAACTCTCTCTTTTCGTTTTTGCATACAAGAAAAGGTGTTATCTTTTTGTTTCATTCATGGCATCCTCTAGCGGAACATCTTCAGGTTCAAGCTTGATGCAAAACTCAGGATCTGAAGAAGATTTACAGGTGCTAATGGATCAGAGAAAGAGGAAGAGGATGCTATCGAATCGGGAATCAGCAAGGAGGTCAAGAATGAGAAAGCAAAAGCATTTGGATGATCTAATGAATCAAGTTGCTGAATTGAGGAAAGAAAACCAGCAACTTATCTCAAGCATAAACATCACCACGCAGCATTACTTGAATGTGGAAGCTGATAACTCGATTCTCAGAGCTCAGGTTGGCGAGCTTGGCCACAGATTGGACTCTCTAAACGAGATTATCACCTTCTTGACTGCTACCACCAACAATGGAGTTTACGGAGATACAACGACAAACGCTTATATCGAACCAGCAGCCGATTGTTTCTTGAACCCGTTGAACATGCCATATCTGAATCAGCCCATAATGGCATCTCCGGCCGATATTTTCCAATACTAGATCGACATCGTAGCCATCTGAAGAAATTCTTCATCTTTCATCGGATAATAAAGAATGGCTAAGAGCGAAAAGCAAGAGAGGGACCAACTGTGCTTAAATCTTAATCAAGACATGATAAAGTAGTGTGTTTAAGAATTTAATCGAGAGTTTTAAGAATAAAATGATGGTTTGTGATGTGGGTTAAGGGTGTAAAATGAGGAAATATCATTATCATTGTATTATCATTATTCTATTCTATGTGATATATCATGAATCATGTAATGCTTAATCTTCTATCTAATATTACTAATTACGCAGTAATCCCATTTTGACTTTTTTTTCTAAAATAATAATAATAATAATGCTTTTTGTTTATTTTTTCTAACTTGTGTGAATGCTATTTACAAATGATATTTTCTCCCATTTGACCACATCACAATCATGAATTCGTTGACCAGTATCGATTTTATCATATCTCAGCCGTCGGATTAAGTGAACAGTACTATTTCTCCACGAGATTATGCGCACAAAAGAAATTCCCTATTTTCCTATTTTTATATATTCAATAATTTATATTAACGTCTGCAACATGGTATTATTTTTCTATATGAAAATATAAATAGAATTTGTATGTTTTTGACTAATTAGTTGTGGGAAAAATAGCATGCTTTGGCTGCTATTGGAGTAACTTATTAGATGAGGTAATGATAATCTAAATCAAGTTTTAGATAAGATAAGGATTTTTCCATGAAAAATTCAAACATACTTATCAATTATGGTGTCTTCATCGTCCATTGAATTAGACAATTTGATGTGTATATATATATATATATATCTGAAATCATCCTATATAAACCAGAATTTTCCATGAAATTCTATAATTCTGTTCATGATATAATATTGCTCCCAGGTCAAATCTTGGTTGATGCTTGAGGGGTATCAGGTGCCACTAACCAGCGCCACTATCATGGCTGCTCTCTCTCCACACCCCCCCTCCCCTTCAAACCACTCTTTGTTCTCTTTTTATTCATGCTCTTTTCAGAAGACAGAGGTAGTAGATTAAATCATACTCAAATGCTGTAAATGGTCATATGAGCTAAATGAGTAATGAAGATCTAACTTTAGAATAGTTGTTATTAAAGCAATGGGAAGGATAGCTTAAATGCAAAGGAAAAAGAAGATCTACAGCCAAATGTTGAAACGTGGGGTGTGATAGGAATATATGTTAGAATCGAATTAATACGTATGATTTCATAAAAGGGTCTGCTTTGGTCCGTCGCAGCAACTCCCACGTGCAGGGAACAATACCATCAGCACAAGGCACGTGATCCTCTAAATTTTCATTAAACCAACCGTTACTTTTATTGTTATTATTATTGTGGGTAATTAAGGTGATCCGGTTCGGAAAGTTAAAAGAGACGGTCCGGTCGGGGTAAATTTAGTGAAAAGTGGGAATTGGGATGTGGAAAATATTATTTTATTATTGATTATAAGTAAAATAGGAATATTTAAAATAATTAAATTCGGGTGTATGAAGAAAATGCCAAGGGAACATCAGGATGGGCTCCATCTTGATTTTATTGATTATTTGAGGCCAGAGTTTTCTAAAGATTCCCTTTGCTTTATCCCAATCCTAGCTCCACAAAATAACATCAAGAACATGGTTTGATTCCTATATATATATAATCAAACATTCTATATTATATATATATATATATATATATATAATATAAATAAATAAATAACATCATGGTTAAAATTGAAGGACATGAATAATCGGAATTTGAGATACAAAAAACAACCTTGTATTAAAAGAAAAAGCCAAAAATAATATGTAATTTTGAATGAGAATAAAAGTGAAAGCATATGGCAATATAAATAGGAAGAAGTGGGTTAATAATAATAATAATAATAATATATGTATTTTATAATATGGGGAAATTGAAAAAGAGCAAATAAAATAATTAATAAAAATAAGTTTACTGTTTAAAGTTAATGGCACCTCTATTTGTCCTTTGATGCCGACTTTTATACTTTTTTAAAAAACAAAATTTAATAATAAATATTATTATTACAAAACATTGTAAGGAGACACAAGTTGTCATGCTTATAGTCACCATCATCTTATTATGTTTATATTAATTAATAATTTGGTTCCGTAATCACTCTTGTAACTTCTTCTCTTACGTTAATATATTTATAATTCTTTTCATAAAACATCTTATAATTATTATATATGAATATAATTACTATTATTATGAATCAAGAAAAAAATAAAATCACGTAATGAAATGTTATTTAATTTATAAAATCAAAACTAAGGTATACATATTTAATTTAATAACATATTGCATAATTTAAATATGTATTATTAGAAAACCCAATGAATAATGATAATGGTGTATGATCTAGAGAAAGACAAAATTGAAAAAGGCAGGTAAATTAGGTACAATTATTTTATTAATTTGTAAAGTACAAAAAAGAAAAATAATCCAAATTAATGTACTTGAATCTTATAATAATCCCTCTTTTTCTTTTTTAATCTAGAAAGATTAATCAAATTATTGTCAAGATCCTTGTCTTGCTCTTTGCCTTTTGGATTCAATTTCATTTCAACTTCCTCATGACCCCTTGATTTAATGGGTGTAAATGTTATTATATTATTCTCAATTATATGCAGAGTCTTAAAATTATTAATTTAAAAGTTTAAATTATTAGATGAATTTCATTAATAATTTACATTTAATACGTCTCTATATTAATAATTAAATTATTATAATTTTTAAAAATACTTAAACTAGAAGATAAACTAAAAAATGAAGACATTAAAAATGATTAGAACCATATAATGTTGATTGCATGTGGCCAACCGTGCGATTAACGGTTCACATGAATTGAGCAAAAGATGCCCCATATAACATAATATAATATTTAATCTCACGGTCAATCCCTTTTGTTAAGTGGAAGATTAATTAAATAATTAAATAATTAATCAATTAATTAATTAATTAATTAATTGTAGGTTTATGTGTCTTTGAGTTAATGGTTTGCTGACTTTGTTGGTCCTTGAAAGAACAATATATGATTTTAGATTTATGAAAAATGGAGTGTCTTTATTTTAATTGAAACAATTAGCCTCTTTTTTAATTAATTGTTTGACATTTTCTTAACGTTGAATACAGATGGTGGGTGTTAATTAATTGTAATTAAAAAATTAATTAGTGCTTAATCCTAATGTATAAAAATGGGGTTGGATCTATGTAGCTTAGATGTGAAGTACTAACTCTATGAGATTTTTAATCTATATTTAAAGATTGTTAGACAGCCGGAATCAATCCCACTCCATTATTAATCCTTTTTTATAATTTTGTATTATTCATGTGATTTTATTTTCTACAAGCTAGTTTGATATAAAAAATACAAAATACAAAAATAATGAAAAGATATATAAATCTATTAGTAGATGGAGTAAATTTATATTAAAATACTTTAAATAATTTTAATTAATTAAATAATTCTTGAAATAACATAATTCCGGGTCAAAAGAAAACCAAATTATACTTTCTAGAAGTATTTATTTGTTTTCCCCTTTTGGCGTGAGTCAAAATCCACTGAATGTCTTAACAAAGCCGTCCATGAGACAATCGTGCAATAATGGAATAATAATGAATTTTAATTATTCACTTTGACTATTTTAAATAATATAAAACTAAATCTGTTCAATTAATATTCTTTTAATATTATATAACAATATTTATAAATTACTGATTTTTTGTGTTAACATTTTTTATATAGAATCAACAAATAATTAATATAAACTATTTATATTTTTTTAAAATATTATTATTAAAATGTTTTGAATAATATAAAATATTATTGAAGTTTTGTTATTATTAAAATATTTTTAATTATCTCTATAGCTAAATTGAAATATGGCATGTGATCGTTTCAGCTTTATAAAGGCCCATTTAGATTTAATACGGTGAACATGATTTGGGCCTAATGGATATCTGAGCCCATTAATCCATCATACGTGGGCCTCTCAAGCCCATGGATTCCTTGTCGTGAAAAGTGAAAGGAAACGATGCCGTATGATTGGTTCCTTAAGCACGGGAGCACTTCAATTATTAGCCCGAAGTACACACCCAGACAGCATCTTAAATAAGTTGATATCACATGATCCTTAGCTGCTTTGTCTGAGATTTTTCTTTTGATTTCAGTTCTGATTCTCTCTTTTTCATTGCAAGTAAGTATCTTTCCGTTTATCTTGCTCTAATATTTCATCTATTTATTATCATACCTGATCTTATTCATCTCGAAGAAGGTAACTTTTTTTGTTCTTGCTGCTTGAATCTTGATTCTTGATTTTGTTCCTTAATTGGTCCTCTTTAGCTCCTTTTCCCATTATTGTTTTGGTTTTCTTCTTAGCTATTGCGTTCCAATTCGAATTTAATGTTTAATCTAGCTCTATGATGGAGTAGATATCACCTAAGTTATAGATTTTGCTTGTACCATGTAACTTTTATCGTTTCTATCATTGTTTTTCTATTCAGGGAACTGAGTTTGACCCACTTTGCAAATCCATTCCATGATTTGGAAATTGGTCTTCCTTATTTGCTCTTTCTTGTGTGTTGTTCTTGATTTGCCCTGTCTTCCCTTTTATCTTGTAGTCATTTGAATGTTAGCTTTTTCTTGTTGATTTCCTTTGCTTCTTTAGTATCTTTCTTGACGAGGATATTCTCTAGTCGTGCTTTCTCTAATTCTCAAAGTTGTGATTTTAGACCAATGTCACAGCAGATGTTGAAAGATGCCACGTACTATGATATTTTGGGTGTTAATGTGGATGCCTCTCCGGCGGATATTAAGAAGGCTTACTACCTCAAGGTTAGGTTTCTATTCTCAAGTTTTGTATAGCTTCACTTCCATCAAAATAAGTTATGAAAAAAGTAACCAGCACTCCACTGGCTTTTGAATCTAAAGGGTTCAACGTGAATTGTCAACTAAAGGCCTAACTTGCAGATTTAGTTTCATTTTCTGTGCCAAAATTAGGAAACATATTCAAGCCTCATTACTTCATATGTATTTTTCTAAGGGAGAGGGTAAAGAAAATGGATCCCTCACTTCATACATTGTTATTTATTACTAGGTAGTAACACAATGATTGAGCTACTAGCTTGAATGCTTTGAAACTTGTAATCTACTTTGAATTGATTTCAGTCTATTTGACAATAGAATCAATCTACATCAACTCAGTTTTAAGTTGGTCTTAAACAAAACTTAAATTCATCAAAAGAAAAACGTTGGTTGCTAAATGGAGGGTTGGAAAATTTGTGAAAATAATGATAACATGTGACATGTTGATGAAGAGATGGTCTTATGCATTTGTATACAGGCAAGGCTAGTTCATCCGGATAAAAATCCTGATGATCCAGAGGCTGCTAAAAATTTTCAGGTTAGATGACTTATCTAATTTTCCGGTGAAGCTTAGATTTTTTTGTAATGCAAGTTGCTGTGGTTTCGAGTTTGCCATTTTCTAAGTTAATTTTTGTAATGTACATATATGTTGTTTTGAAGTTTGAACTATTGTTTATCACCAAGTAGATTGTTTTGAGAAACTTTTTGTGGTTTATTTAGTGCTAAAGCTGCACTTGCAGATGGACAAGGAATTATTTGATAGCTTTTCTCCTTATCTTTTTCCTTTTTGCCCCTTTCATATTCTTCTTTCTTATTTTGGAACATGTGTGAAGAACCTTGGTGAAGCATACCAGATCTTGAGTGACCCTGAGAAGCGGGAAGCATATGACAAGTATGGGAAGGAAGGAATACGGCAGTAAGTATACACTTAAAGATAGATCTTAGAGTTTTTATTTAAAATGGCTCTTTATCATTTAGACAGTCAAAATTCTTTTGGCAGTTTTCTGGGGCACAATTTTAAAAAGAGTGACTTCTACTTTCTGAAAATTGCTGAAATCTTTGCGTTTTGGGAGGACTGACATGTAAATTAATTGATTATGAGCCCTTTAATTTGTTTAGGGAATATGCGCACACTCTTGGTTTAACTTTAATGGTTATACGTTAATCTTGTTTGCTTGTGTTTCCAAATCTCGTCCATTGTTGAGGAAAACATGAGGTGTCTTTCCTTTTCAGGGACTCCATGTTGGATCCTGCAGCTGTCTTTGGTATGTTGTTTGGAAGTGAGTTCTTTGAAGATTATGTTGGCCAACTTGCTCTTGCTACCCTATTTTCGGTTGAAATTGAAGAAACACCAGATGCTGAAATCCGCAAGCAGAGAATTCGAGAGAAGATAAAGGTATTCAGTTTCACAACATAATAATTATTTTTGCGTTTTGGTTCATTTAATTGAAATTCATGGCCTTTTCCTCTTCCTTTTGCAGGAAGCACAGCAAGAGAGGGAAGCAAAGCTCATTACACTTCTGAAAAATCGCCTTGAACCATTTGTTGAAGGTCAAGTGGATGAGTTTGTAAAGTGGGCAAATTCAGAAGCACGCCGCCTCTCTAAAGCTGGTATGGTTACTTTCTGCTAATACAATACCATGTTATACTAGTTAAAAATTGCAACCCAAATCACTTTTCAAGGTGGAAAACCTATTGGTAAGCTGAAATTTATTTTGGCATCTTGCCAAACCAGGAAATGAAAACTTCTGTGTACACCATAATCAAATTGATGTCTTATCTATCTCTAAAGTCATAGCGATACTTTCTAGGACGGAGTAACTAGAACTCTAGTTTCGATTTATCTAAAATTGTTCTAAATCAGGTGTCTTCTGCATCGGTATTTTGTTGCTTGATTTAGTAATATTTCAATGAGTCATCCTCCTCTTTCTTCACTTGGATGGTAAATAATGGAAGAGCTGTTGAAATTTGTGGTTGGTTTGTTTCCCACTAACCCAAAGAAATAGTGAAATGTCTAATCTAATGTTACAATTAATATTCCATCAATGTTTCTAGCGAAATTAGTACACGATGTTGCATGCTTCTTGTTACTTGGAGTGATCATCAGAGAATAGGATACACTCAACATTTATATGCTTTTCTGATATGTACTTGCTTTCAGAACAAAACTAAAACTGCAGTAAAATTTGAGTGCTTTTCTTTCAAGGATCAATTATCATTTATTTGAATAATCTGGCGTGATCAGAAATCTGGTAAAGTAATTGGGTTGGTGCAGATTTATGTAATTTGAGAAAACAGACTGTTAAGATGATAAAAATTTACAGAAGTGGCATTACTGAATCTTCAAAATGAATTTAGTCTTCGTTGTTCAGCATAAAAGACGTTCTCGCTGGGTAGTGTTATTATCGTCCATGTATCATGTTATCTGCGTGTTGTGCACATGATGTTGGTTTGGTTGGCATGTTCTGGTTAATGTTTTAAAGTAATGGCAAATGATTTTTACTCTTTGCAATTGTCTCAGGATTTGGTGAGGCCATGCTGCACACCATTGGCTATATTTACACTAGGAAAGCTTCTAAAGAGCTTGGAAAAGATAAAAAGTATATGAAGGTGCCATTTTTAGCAGAATGGGTGCGAGATAAAGGACACCAGATAAAATCACAAGTAATGGCTGCTTCAGGTACATTACTTGCTTTTTTGTTTTCTGTGTATGATGAGACACATATGAGCTGTCGTTTCTTATTCAAACCTTGAACTTGATCTAATTATATATATTTTTTCCCGTTTTGTAGGTGCCGTTTCTTTAATTCAGATACAGGAGGATCTGAAGAAGTTGAACCAAGCTGAGAACAATGAGGAGAATTTACTCAAGGCCTTGGAGGATAAGAAGGAGGCTATGCTTCAATCACTTTGGCAGATCAATGTGGTTGACATTGAATCGACTTTATCACACGTCTGCCATGCTGTAAGTTTCTTTCTAGAATTCGGTTTACAGAATCGATATGTTGCATGAATTCTATGCAACTCTGAATATGACTTTGAAGAGAGGATTCATAAGGGGAAACTGTACATTCATCTATCCTATTTCAGGTACTGAAAGACCCAAGTGTATCTAAGGATGTTCTGAGACTGCGAGCAAAGGGGTTGAAAAAACTTGGAACAGTTTTTCAAGTGAGTATTGGTTTTCAGTCTTCCAAATTGCTCCAAACTGTTGCTATTTCATTCATCATTATTTGTTGAATAAACACTCACAGGGTCAAATTTTCACTGCTTTCTCAGGGTGCCAAATCAGCTTACAGCAGAGAAAATAGCCTGCGCCGTGAAAGCGACACGATCGTTGCAGGTTCTTCATCATCATAGTCATGTCACATTCGTTGGATGAGATTCCATTTCTCATCCTCATCTTTGTAGATTCATCCATAGCGTTTGAAATGCCTGAGTTGACCTGTGAACATTTGTATAAGGTAACTGCTGTTGTACGTATGTTAAGACATGGTCACATTCTTTTTGTGGAAATTGGAAACGACTTCATCCTATGCACCCAAGTCTGCCATCATTTTAAACAGAGTGATTCTTCGAAAGGATAACTTACGCAACTGAACTCGAAATCGTAAACCGGGTCCAGTCAAATCGAATTTTATTTCTTCATTCAGAGAATTAATGGGAATTTTAGGAGTAATATAAATAGAATATGCTTTAAAAGAAGATAATCATATTACGAAGAATACCAATGGATTAGTTCAAGATTCAAGAATGGTGACTATATCCATAAAAGAAATCAATGATTGGTTTCCAGAGTGGGGATTATCCATATGTATAAAAATCTGCATTACCTCTGCTGAGGTAGAGACTTGCCGTAGCATGCAACAAAGGATTGACCATGGCCACGCACTGACGTATTTCACTGCCCGGTTGCCTTAATCTGTATTATTTATCCATGAAAATAGTGTGAGAGTGAACATTAAACATGATTATTAACTATAACTGTACTGGATAAGGCCTACTTTCTCCTCTCTTTAACATTATCCTTCAATGATAATGCAATTATTAAACAGATAGTGCCTATGCTTTTATGCTTTTTAGAGTGGACTAGATCCAAGCATGCCATCGTTTCTTTAATTAATCTATACAATCCATTTTTTCGTCATAAATTATATATTAAACGATTCAATAAATATTTATCTGATTTAAATTCATATATTTAATATATGAGTTAATGATTGAATATTTTGTTGAAGTTAAATTTACTAGAATTCAAATAATTGGTTGAGTTTCTAAGTGAAATCAAAATTTTTAAAATTTAAAATCATAATTAGGTGGACCCTCTAATTAAATTCAATAAATATTATCTAAATGTATCTTTGACAATAGTTGAATGATTATGTCATAATATCGATGTGAGACCCTTTCACCCACCATTAACGAATGAATGACAAAGCATTGAAAAGAAATACAAAAGCAGAAAGAAGATAATATTATGATAGACTGTTGCAGATAATGTTAAACATGGAAGCAAGGATGATGATGATATTTGCCAATGGTGCTTCAACATTCAAGCTTGAGCACTAAATGGGTGCAATTTTGGCTAAGTATTAAATATGAAAAGGGCTAGCAAGGTGAGTTAGATATAGGGGGAAGGCAAGGGAAGATTTGCACAAATTAAGGATAGTTGTCCTAATGACACACTATTCATTATAAAAGAGGGGAGGAAAGGAAAGGGTTGGGTTTGATCTTTTAAAATATAAAAGAAAGGCTCAAAATGGCTTTTGCTTTATTCCCTCTGCCACTATCTTTCTCTAAGTTAGTTGTATTTGGTGGGTTGTCTTTGTCTTTAAGGATAATTGGAAGCACTAGTCATCCATATAACCTATTTTTATGCTTACCTAATTCATCTTTTTAGCCATTGCTAATGGACAAACGTAACTACTCTCTAATCACCTTCCTTTCCTTTGCTGCCCTCTCTTCTGGGTCACTCCCTCAACCTTCAACTCTATCTATTTACCATCTTACACTCCTTGTTAATTAGTACTCCCTATACACCCTCATATGGGGAGAATCTTGAATCCCATTGTATAATAACGGTTAAAAACCTTGAAAGATAAAGAGTGTAAATAATTCAAGTTATTCTTGAATGATTTTGAATTTCAATTCTATGAAAGTTTGTTTAAATTCGTTTAATGAAACCCATTTACGAACTAGTTAAATTCAAACTAAATAATATTCGATTCATTTATATTCATATATAAATTTATAAATTAATTCATTAATTTTAGAAATATAATTCATATATTTATAGTTACGTAAATATAAAAATACATATTTAAGTTCAAGTTTTACAATACATTATGATTTTAGTCATAAAAGTTTTAATAAATAATTTAAAAATTTTTAAATTTATTAAAACTCATATAAAAATTTAATAATCTCGATCCATAGTAAATAAATTGAATTAAAATTCAACTAAATTCGAGCAAAATACATGGTACGTAATTATGAATATGAGTTAGTAGTAGAAGGGAAGGCATATGAGGAAGCGAGGGTGGAGTAGAGGGAGAATATGGTAAATTCCACTGAGAGCATACCCTGAGAACTGTCATCCTGCTAGAATACCATTTTCATAAATAAATACAAACCCACTAACTTCATAGACTAATTAGTGCACCAACAACACAAAAGTGGTCTTCTTTCCCCTTTTTTCTTTGAATTTTAAACCAAAAAGGCAATAAAAATATTTATTTGTTATTTTTAGGAATAAATATAACAATAATAATAATAATAATAATAGACATTTTTTATTGATATGTAGTTATTAAAATGTTAGTAAATAAGTAATAATTAATGAATATTTGATATTTAATAAAAATTATTATATTATTTATAAATTTATAATCTTAAGTGATGATGATCGATCTTGAAGCATGAAATCCTACCATACATACAAGAATTTTAATAATAATAATAATAATATGAAATATGGTTCAGGTGTGGAGTGGTGATTACTTGAAATGTGGACAGAAAATACATATAAATAGGAAGCTTCATTTAGGGTACTCTCCTGAAACCAAAAAAAAGGGGCGAAAGAGCTTGGAAAAAGATTCAAAATGCCCGTACTTGGAAACAACATGGCTCTCACTCTCCACACCCACTGCTTCACTCTTCTCTTCTTCCTCATTGTTTCCGCTGCATTCCTTTCTACTACTTCTTTTGCAGGTTCTGCTCTTTCCATGTTTTCTTTCTTTCATGCCATCGTCAACCTCTTCTTGCTTTCTAACCACACAACTGCAAACAGTATATGCTTGTATTCATCTCTGCATATTCACTATATCAACTGCTTCCCCTTTTTATTATGATATATAGTTGATTTCTGTGTGCTTGAAGTGATTCGTCATTCTCGGATTGTAAGTATATGCTAGGGTTTAACATATCAGTAAGCATTTTCTTCTGGGTTGTTCTTCTTGGCACATTAATCTGATAATATATACATATACGTATGTATGTATAGTTGTTTTAACAACACCCTTTGATCTTTTTGTAGTAAATTTCTCTGTGAAATGATTAAACTGTTAAGAAACCAACAGTTTTACACTTGAATTCGATCATATTTTGTAGGTCGAGGATCCAAGTTGGCTAACCAAGTGGATGCTGCTTATGAGGTAATCTGCAGCTGATGATCATGATTAACCAGGAAAATAAATCTTGATATGCTAAATGTTATAAAGATTGCCTTTGATTCATTCATGATCTCTCTTTCATTTCCTTGATTTGATCATAATTAGCCTTAATTACTCGCTAGGAAATATCAACCAAGCCTTTACACAATGAAGAAGCAGCAACCATTCAAGAAAGGCTTCTAAGAGCAAACACAAAAGATTATGGAAACTACGATCCAGCACCTGCTCTTGTTAGGCCTCCTTTCAAGCTCATACCAAACTGAAACATAGATATATACATATATATATGTCAGCCATGGATGCTCATTATGAGAGTTCATGGCTAATGTATACCTATATAAATAAACAAATAAATAAGTCAGTGAAATTAAAGCTTTCTGTAAGATATTATATGATATTTTATTATGAAGTGATATGTTCTTAGCTAGCATATATATATATGTATTAGATCTATATAATCATATACCAAAGTTTTGAATCATAAAGATGTGTTACATATATATATATATATATATATATTATTTATATATAGTTTGTTATCATATAGTGCAATATGCTTATGTTATTAAGTTGTATCACATGAACTTGAATTATATATATATTTTTCAGTTTCTATGATCTAGTTTTACATGCATGCAAATTAATTAGCGTCTGTGATATACATGCATGCATTCCAACTCGTACTCAGTTGATTATCTATAATTTTATGAAGGAATTTCTTGAATTGAATCAAACTGAGTTCAATTAATAGATTAATCGCATTCTTTATTTTTCATGTATGAAAATATAGTTGTGAATAACTTAATGAATCCATTGATTCGATTTGAAGATTTTGAATTTTAGAAATATCAAGTTTTGCTCAATTTAAGAAAAATCAAGATTTTCGATCCAAAAATTAAAATTACTAAAGCAATATTTGATTTAATTCAATTTACAAATTTCAAAATCAAATCATGCTTCTTTCATCTTTTAATGATTATAACAAAGATTCAAGCTAAATAATTGATTAATAGTACTCAGAAAATACATGTCTATCATGAAGATATTCATTAATTAGCTTTTCATTTTTATAATTTAATAATGAATTGTTTGAAATATTTTTATTTATGATCATAATATTTCATCAAATTTTTAACGATGTTTGAGATAATATTTAAAAATAAAATTTATTTAATTATTTATTTGAGAGGATATGCAGAATATATTTTTGTTTTTTTAATGAAATAAATAATGAGGAGCAAAAGTTTAACATCCATAGAATCATGCAAAATTCAAAGATCGCAACTATTAGTAGCTCTAAAAATCAATAAATATCAAAATTAATATATTACATGATTTATCTCTTTATAAATATAATTACACATTAATTCTTTAAAATAAAAACGTTGATACCTTTAACCAAAAAGAGAATGATCAATGCATGACAAGTGAC
This sequence comes from Dalechampia spathulata, assembly GCA_948192965.1. Classification (NCBI taxonomy): domain Eukaryota; kingdom Viridiplantae; phylum Streptophyta; class Magnoliopsida; order Malpighiales; family Euphorbiaceae; genus Dalechampia; species Dalechampia spathulata. The sequence goes on from CANYBF010398219.1 coordinate 52,235, forward strand.
TGATTAGTCAGTTTAATAAACTCGATGTTCAACTAAGCTATCCTAATAGTATAAGTATAAATAAGATCTATTATCAATGGCTAAAGAAAATGTGTGTTGAAAAATTCACATAGGCCATTTTATTGGGCCAAATCGATCATCACTCACCAGGCACTGCAGGCTATAAGCAGCTCCACCCACTTCTATCAATTGGTCAAGACAGGGTAGCAACATGGGGGCTGGGCGGACTTAGAGAATGTGCAGCAGGACCCATTGTAAGCACAACAACTGCAAGCTTACGCTGGAAATTGGCTGTGATTCGCAACTTGATCATCCCACGTTTGTATGATTAATTAATTTTCAATAAATATTATAATTATAATGATTATGAATATGAATATTAAATATTAAAGTTATAATAATTAATATAAATTAATGTGTGTTATTACGATGTATTATAATTATAATTATAATTTTTATATATCATGAAGTCATGTAAAAAGAGATGGTTGTAAGAAAGGTAGATGAGGTTCACACGCTAAGATTGTATATATAAGAATAATCGTACGAAAACTTAATTAATAAATCGAATATTATATATTATAAATTGATGAATTCTTTAAATATGGTTTATAATATTAATATTATAAATCAATCTCACTGTGGGAACAAAATCCATTACAATCAACACCTTATTATATGTATATATACCTTAATTGGTTACCATTAGAAAGGGTTTTCTTGTAGCTTGATAGTTGGTTGTGTTGTATGACAATTGACATATATGCTACCTAATGAGCCATAAACTCTATATTAAATTAGAGAGTTGAATAGGGTTTCATTGCATGATTGTTTACTTAATTTTGGCTTCTTTGTAAAGCATACACGCCACCCCTTAATCCCATTATCAACCTACAAATGCAAGGTTTAATGTAGGGACCTGCAAATCCAAAAATTGAATTAATTTCATAAATTTTTTTGATTTACATTTTTTAATTTTTAAAATATTTAGATTCATTTCACTTAAATAATTTTAAAAAATTAAATTAAATTAAATTAAATTAAATTAAATTTCATTTGTTTTGTAAATTCTAAAATAATAAATTTTGATTTAATTTAATAATCAAACTGATCAAATATTTATATAATTTTTATTAAATAAAAAAATAATGATTTTTTTATAATATCATTGATATGTTCATAAATTATAATTTATATTTTAATTTCCTCTCGATTTATATATTATAAATTAATACAATGTAATTTTAGTTATATAATTATATATCAATAATTATAGAAATATATATTTGAATTTAATTACTAATTTTACTTCTAATTTTTTTTATTTTTTTCAAAATAAAATTAGGGTTTTATACTTTTCTAACATAATAATTAAATAATAATTATAGAAAATTAAAATTATGTAGGAACTGTATGTAATGGTGACAAGTGTCTAACTCATTATCGGTATCTCCAAAAACACATGCGTTCGACGATACACGTCAAACCATATGCATTATAGACTATATTTCTGTCATTACGTGTACGCCTCAAATAATCAATTTTATTTATTATTATTATTATTAATTTAATTACATTAAATTTTAAAATTATTATTCTCGAAATTTTCCTAGTATTTTAAATTCATTATTTAACACATACATATATACTTTTTTAAATTAGCCGGAAATAATCAATTAAATACCTATTCCGGAAAAAAAAAACACATAAAATTAGAAGATAGTGTCACGGTGTGTTGATAAATGCAGCATTGCGCATCTTTTGCCACGTAATGATTTTAAATTCGGTGACTTAGATTTCGTCAACGACGCGTGTGAATTACTATACTCAAATTCATGTCTCTTTTCTCTTTCTGTCGACAAAAAAGAAAAAGTCCCATTTTCAGCAAACTTTTTATTTAAAATAAATACCATATTATATATTCCAATTAAAAAATAATAATAACAGTCAAGTGCAGTTAATTATTCATAATTTTCATAAAAAAATATATTTGGGGCATAACATATATATATAATTATGGATAAATGTGTAAGGATACTTAAAGTTGGGCAAAAATAGAAGTTTAATGAAGTATTAATAAACGAGAAAATAATAAAAAGGAAATAACTTGGTATTAATAAGTGCATCTTATCTGTTTCTTTTGATTATTCTTTTTAATGACTCTGCATTACTTTAAGCATACATACATATATATATATATATATATATATATATATGTATATATATATATAATTGCTAGTATATATTCTATACATACACATATAATTATATTTCAATAACACTCCTTATTACATTATCCCGTTAAAAAATATTATTTATTCAATTTTACGACGTGATATTATTATTCAAAAAATATAAAATTACCTATAAAATTTATTTAATAATTATAATTTATGAATTTTATTAAAGTTATTAAATAATATATTTCAATTTAATTAAAATAATCATTTCAGGGAATGGAACATTGGGAGAAAGGATGCATCGCTAATGAATAATGTAACGAGAATACTCTAATTAATGACGAGGAACTGGCGTGGCCAAAAGTACAAATAAGTTTGGTGGTTTTAATAATAATAATAATATCATACAAATTTACCAACATGAATTCCATTGCCTTTCCCTTATCTACCCGTGCTTTTAATCATTTATATTAGTTTCAAGCATCAATACTACCACCATACCTCAACCTAACAATTGAAGGTTTAAATTGTCACGGGTCGAATATGAGATGATGCTTAAGGACTCGTACGGTACTCGTATTCGGATACTACCTTCAACAAGTCAGCCGATTAATTATACCTACAGGCACAAAATGAGGTTAGCTCCTTTATACATGATTATCATAATTTTAGGACAAGCACATCTAGACACATCATAGACAAGCATCACACGTAGTATAACATTCATCCCACAATCATAGCAAGACACACATAGCATTGGCACATAGAAGAATAATGAGACATGGATGAATAAGGCTACTTATGTTATTGATAAGCACTAGATCACAAGTAATTGATTTACATACTCTATGACTAGCTTTTTGGAAATAACAATAACATACATACATTCCAATCCCACTCTACCCATTTCATTTTATTTTTACATAAAAACCCTATCCGTCACACTCTCCCCCACTCAAAAGGTTGACGACCCCGTCAACTGTCTTCTCTCATAGTCTTCAAGCAAGCCCTTGAATGCCTGAAGTGCTTCTGCTCTTTCCCAGCTAGTCTCTTCTTCTGGTTCATCCTTCCACTTCACTAGATACTCTCTATGCTTGCCGGTGATATTCATGCGTGAAGTCAGAATCTCAGCTACTCTCTTTGATGAAGTCTTCATCTGCATCTTTACCATCGCTGGTCTGGTAGATGTGTTGCGAGTCTCATCTTCTTTATCGGCATGGTGCGGCC
>CANYBF010398222.1:0-11795 GCA_948192965.1 Dalechampia spathulata
TTATCATGTTTAGTATGTTGTCATGTCGTTATCATGTATGTTGTTATGTTGGCATGTTTAGGTCATGATATGAGGGTTCATGTGTTTAGCTCATATATTGTTTAGATCATATATGAATGTTAGTATTGTTTGCATGTTTAGATTTTCATAATTTGAATGTTAATGTTGTTTACATGATTACATTTTGGTGTAATTTTGCATTTGGTGTTAGTGCTTGCACGTTTGTTCCTTTTTACGCTTTTGTTAAGTGTTGTGAAGGGATGATTTGGTGGATTCGAGTTGTGGATTGGATTGCAAACCCAGGGCTCAATCAAGGCCTAATTCAGTGGATCCCAAGATGACAGCGGTGCACGAATTCTGGAGTTCATCAAGACCCTTTTTGTCGCATTTTATTCATTTGATCGGGTTGTATTAAATACCCAGATTTGCTTATTTTTGGTCGGGTTGTATTAAATACCCGAGTCGCTTTATTTTTTGTTTATTTCTGTTTTTGATTTCTGCTTTTATTTCTGCTTTTATCGCTTTCATATCTGCTATATGTCTCTTGCTTCTCTATGCCATGTAATCGGATCTAAGTGAACTTCAACCTAATTGTGTGTGCTTTGGCTTTTATTAAAACTGGATAAAGTGAATATGATAATACAAAATACGAATAAAATTGAAATGCCGAACCCAATCTCTGAAGAAATTCAGGCTGCTTTCCCTCAGCAGGAAGGCTCGGGTTTTACTTTTTCCTGACTTGTTTTCGTTTCTCAATTGAGTTGACTAGAATAAGTCGGGTGGCGACTCCACATCATTTTTCTTGATGCGATCTATCTAGGTCCTGTAGTTACTCAGGGATCTATACTTTCGAGAGCAAGCACCACGGTATTTCACGCCGAACAGCGTGCGGTGCTCCCACGTCCGGGATGTGCTACTCTCACAATGGCCAAGATGATAATGCCATAGAAAGAGTGGATTAAGATTATCAATTTTGATAGTCTAGTACAAATTATGCATAACTATCAGGTAGAGATTGTAGAATAAGATCATTTGCCAGCTTTTATTTTAGTCCAAACCCAAGACCCTTTAGCCTTTGAATGTAGCCATGCATTTTAATGCCATGAAAAATAGTAGATGATCTTTCTACCATTTTACACCTAAAGAGTGCCTTTTAGAGTTCAAATTTCATAGTCCTTGCTTTTTCCTCAAAAAGCGTTTTGAAATAAGTAGCCATAGCATGAGAGTTCATACTCTCACACTGCTTTTGGAGATCATTCTCTATAGCTCCCAACATAATATTGTTGGGCATCTTATCCTCCTACTTAAACTTATTGTAAGCATCTCTCACTTCATCAGAGAAGTTAGTACATGGGCTATTTACTTGCCTTTCAAAAATATTTTGATTTAGCAAATCTAGTCAATTTAGTTGGATCCATTTAGTTTATATTTTAGAATTCCATGGAGATCAACTTTTCTTGACATGTTAGAAAAATTTGGAGAAAACAAAGATAAAGTGTGTCATTAAAAAAACATCATGTATTTTAAAAACATAATAAGGTCTTTTATTAGTTTTTATCTCCCACTATTCTATTTTGAACTAATCACCCTTAACTACTAATCCGAGAAGGTCATGCTTTGCCTTCCTTAGTGGGTTAGTATCAGAGAAGGTAGTGCATTTTTTAAGTTTTATACTTCGTATTTATTGTTTGATGGATGCAAGTCAGGGTAATTTAGAAAAACATTCGGATCATAAAGGCAACTGTGCAGTTAGAGTATTTTCAGGATTTGAATGATCCTCAAAAGTATGATTGAACCATGTAATATATTCCTAGCAGATATTTTTTTATGTAACTATATTTGTACAATCTAAAGGGACTAAAATCTTCAATAAAAAAAAGCTAGCAGAGAAGATAATATGAATATTTTATATGACATATGATGTTGAAGTTATAAAAATAAATAAAAAAAGTGTACAAATCATTTATAGAGTGATTAGCGAATTCCTGGACATATGGTTTTTACTAATCACACTACAGGAGCATGTTTCACCATTCAGGTATGACATTGGTCACTCCTAAAGGTGAGCTAATCATGCTTTCAAAGTAGCTAAGCTTCCCAATCACTAACAATATGACCGAGTATGAATCATGCCTATTTGGGCTCGAGGTTCATCTAATGATCAGTGTCTAAGATATTAAGGTGTTCGATGATTTGATACTTTTCATTCACCAGTCCATGATTGACTGGGATGTCAAAGAAGAAAGGCTCAAGCCTTATGTTGAATATATAAAGCTCATGATTTAATCATTACAAGTTCACTCATACTCCACGAGATGAGAACCAAATGGCCAATGTTTTGGCTACACTGGCTTCAATGTGTAAGCAACCACAATGTCAGGTTCAACATATGATCATTGAGTAATCAAGGATCCCTTACTATAAGGGTGAACAAGTAATAGCACTAGACTAGTAAGAAGAGGCTCTCTAGTATGCCAATATCATGAATTTTCTAAGACTGGTGCTTACCTGGAAGAAGCTAATAAGATTGATAAGTTGGCTTTGTACCTAAAGAGTGCCTTTTAAATTTCAAATTTCATAGTCCTTGCTTTTTCCTCAAAAAGCGTTTTGAAATAAGTAGCCATAGCATGAGAGTTCATACTCTCACACTGCTTTTGGAGATCATTCTCTATAGCTCCCAATATAATATTATTGGGCATCTTATCCTCCTACTTAAACTTATTGTAAGCATCTTTGACTTCATCATAGGAGTTAGCTATAGGCGTGCATGGATAAGCTTGATTTAGTACATGGGCTATCTGCTTGCTTTTCAAAATTATTTTGATTTAGCGAATTTAGTCAATTTAGTTGGATCCATTTAGTTTACGTTTGAGAATTCCATGGAGATCAACTTTTCTTGACATGTTAGAAAAATTTAGAGAAAACAAAGAAAAAGTGTGTCATTAAAAAAACATCATGTATTTTAAAAACATAATAAGGTCTTTTATTAGTTTTTATCTCCCACTATTTTATTTCGAACTAATCGCCCTTAACTACTAATCCGAGAAGGTCATGCTTTGCCTTCTTTAGTGGGTTAATATCCGAGAAGGTAGTGCATTTTTTAAGTTTTATACTTAGTATTTATTGTTTGATGGATGCAAGTCAGGGTAATTTAGAAAAACACTTGGATCATAAGGGCACCTGTGCAGTCAGAGTATTTTTAGGATTTGAATGATCCTCAAAAGTATGATTGAACCATGTAATATATTCCTAGCAGATATTTTATTATGTAACTATATTTGTACAATCTAAAGGGACTAAAATCTTCAATGAAAAAAAGCTAGCAGAGAAGCTAATATGAATATTTTATATGACAGATGATGTTGAAGTTATAAAAATAAATAAAAAAGTTTACAAATCCTTTCTAGAGTTATTAGCGAATTCCTGGACATATGGTTTTTACTAATCACACTATAGGAGCATGTTTCACCATTCAGGTATGACAATGGTCACTCCTAAAGGTGAGCTAATCATGCTTTCAAAGTAGTTAAGCTTCCCAATCACTAACAATGTGACCGAGTATGAATCATGTCTATTTGGGCTCGAGGTTCTTCTAATGATCAGTGTTTAAGATATTAAGGTGTTTGATGATTTGATGCTTTTCATTCACTAGTCCATGATTGACTGGGATGTCAAAGAAGAAAGGCTCAAGCCTTATGTTGAATATATGAAGTTCATGATTTAATCATTACAAGTTCACTCATACTCCACGAGATGAGAACCAAATGGTCAATGTTTTGGCTACACTGGCTTCAATGTGTGAGCAACCACAATGTGAGGTTCAACCTATGATCATTGAGTAGTCAAGGATCCCTTACTATAAGGGTGAACAAGTAATAGCACTAGACTAGTAAGAAGAGGCTCTCTAGTATGCCAATATAATGAATTTTCTAAGACTGGTGCTTACCTGGAAGAAGCTAATAAGATTGATAAGCTGGCTTTATGAAAGTTAGCAGCTAACTTCACCTAGTATTGGGATGTTCTCTATAGAAAAATAGTTAATGGTCTGAAACTCTAATGCATATTAGGAAAGGAGAATGAAATAATTATGCAAATAGTGCATGCTGGCACCTATGCATTTTACATGAATGGATTCACTTTGTATAGAAAGATCTTGTTCCAAGATTGTTTATAGCTTACCATGGAGACGGATTGCATATAATATATATGTTGATATCATCAATGTCAGATTCGTAGAGATATGCCATTCATCCTACCAATTAAATTACATAATTTGATAACACCATATGACCTTTTTTAACTTAGGGAATTAAAATCATGCATGAGATTCATCTTAATGCTTCTAATTAGCATTAATACATATTGGTGATTATTGATTACTTCTCTATGTCGGTGGAAGCATAATTCTATAACAAACTAGGGGCAATGTAAGTTACCAAGTTTATAGAGAAGAATCTCATATATCGATATAGGGTCCCATGTCACTTAGTGTCAAATAATATAGTGTAATTCTAAGGCTAAATGTTTAATTTACTAGAAAGATATGACATTAAGCATCATTGATCTTCTCCATATAGCCCTTAATAACTAAAGTGGCTATTAAGATTATTAATCAAATCCTGGTTAAGATAGTTCAAACTTACCAGGATTGGCATAAACAATTTTCACTTACTTTATAGGGTTACAGAACCACTACAAGGAATCCTACGTGTGCTACCCCCTATTATTTGGTTTATAATATAAAAGTCATATTACCAATCAGAGTGGAGCTAAAGTCACTTCAAGTTATTTTAGAAGCTTAATTATCAGAACCTAAGTAGAAGAGAGCTAGCTATGAGTAGCTTATTGTTATTAATGAGAAATAGTTAAAGGATTTATATCATTATAAATTTATAAAAAATTCATGGTAAATGCATTCAACAAGAAGGTCAAGCCTATTACTATTTAGATGGGTGATCTGGTTTTGAAGCAAGTTAGATTGGCTATTTGTGACTCACATGGGATGTTTTAACCTAACTAGGAGGGCCCATTCCTAGTTAAGAAGATATTGTCAACAGGCATAGTCTACATTTTAGATCTTGAGGGCAACAAGTTCTCCAAATCAATAAACCTTGATCGGCTGAAGAAGTATTTTGCCTATAATGAAAGGTGAAATGAAAGTGAAAATGAAAAGTAAAAGTCTGGTGAGTTGAAAATCTACAAAGGCAGCTCACATAAATGTTAAGACACTAAAAAAATATGCTCTATGAGCTGACAATCTACTTGGATGGATCATACAAAAGTTAGACCTCTTAAAGCAAAAGGAAAGTGTCAAAATAGTTGATTAGAAAAACTAGCAAGCGACTGGTTAGTGATAAAATTTAAGCCTGATGCATAATAGAACTTTTATGTCAGTTTTAACATTTTCATGCAAATGTTTTAATCTTATTAATACAAATGGAATGCATGTTTATAAACTTAGTCATAAGTAATACTAATATGAAACATAAAGCATGTCTTTCTTTATTGTATATACTTTCATTGACTAATAGTTTTTGTAGTACAAAATACTAAGTGTAATACAGTACCCACAACTCGTATTCATCATCCATGGTAGATCTAGCTCTAGGGTTCTCTACTAGTACAATCCTATGACGAGGCCGAGTCCTCTCTATATGCTCCAAGAAGCAGGATAATAGTCGTCCTCCCTTAAATTTGGACAGTAATCAAGGGATAATCTATTTATGGCCACACTGATGAAAGACTCTTGTAAGGCTATAATGAGCATAGGCTCTAAATCTCATCAATGGAATTCAGTTGATATATATTCTCATAGTCACATGCTATATATGCTACAATGGATAGGTTCACCTGACCTAGTTCTTAAAGATGGCCTCATCCACTTGACCTAGCTATCAAAGGTCAGTATCCTTGCCTAACTAAAAATGCAGCCTATCCTCATGTGGCTACGAGGTGCGTATCTTGAAGGATTGCTTGCTAGTGGTACCAAGATCCTTAGCTTCTCCTAGAGCTAGATCTATAAAAAATAAAAGAATAAAAAGAAAAAATAAAAGCTACTGAGTTGAAAACCTTGCAAAAGGTTGCTCGAGTAAAAATTAGAGTAACTCACTTAGCCAAAAACCTAAGGGGCTGGTTCAAGCAAAAGTAAGGTCTAAGAAAAATCAATAGCTCGATGAGCTGAAAACCTCACAAGAGATGACTCATGCAAAAATTAAGGCAAAAGCATACCTCTTCTAAGTTTAGAATTAATAAAAGTGGCTTAGAAGTCATACCTATAGTAGTAGCAAGCTACCATTAAAGTGTACGAGCTAACTCTTCTTCACTCTATTTAGCCCTAAGATTGTCTTTACCATGATCATCAGAAAAGAGGTTTGACCCTAGTCCATCTAGTCTATCATTATACCAATCGTTAGATCCCCATGGCCAAACGGGTTGATGAATAAAAATTATGGTAGTAGTTTGAATCCAACTACCCTTAACCATGAAGGGGTAGTCACTAGCTTATGGTTAAACAATCAAAAGATAGTGGTAAGATTTATAGAGCCATTTATAGTTAGCAATGACCTCACTATACTAGGGCTAATGTCAAACATCCTAATCAGATATAGAATTACCTCCCAAGTAGGCACCAATATGGTTAGCATCATGGTCATGCTACATGTGACTCTGAGGAAAACAATGAACTCCTCATACATTGAACATAGCTTCATGTGTCCAAACTTGAAGATCTGGTCACCAAATCCCAGTATGATAGCATGCATAAACATAGAGGTGATGGAGACTTTTTGAAATATCTTCAGATACTAAAGCCCAAACTTACTTAGTCAGCCATACTCAGTATCGCCCTATTGGTGTGAAGTAGTATAGAAGGCAGATAATGATTGTTGAGTCATGGTCTATTCATATAAAGAAAAATAGACAAGTTATGTTTCATAATGGAATAAAATACAGAATGTTCTTGCATAATGATAAAAGCAACAATCGTTTTAGGTTTCATTATCAAATCTAAATAATATAGAGTCTGGGTTATTAGTAACATTTAGAGTTTGTACACCACATCCATGTTCACTAAGCCTATTAGCATGCTAGGCTGCACTATTCTATATTATGTCATAATACGAAAGCTATAAAGCTATGACACCATGCATGCATGCATAAGCATCATGAAAATAATCATAATAGGTACCTACCTTAACATCCAATATCTCAGAGCTATGGTAGTCATGCAATCCCATTAGCAATCTTGTAGTATCAGCCATGGTATCCTGAGGAACCTATACACGCCAAGGATATATCATGTCAACAGAATCAGAAACATGTCAATGCACTTTAGCTACTCATATTGGTGGTGTTTGGTGGATCAAACTCAATCTTATCTCTTATCAATACTATGATGGATGCCTTATAATGATTATTAAGTTATGGTCTATTCTTATAAAGAAGAATAAATAGGTTATGTTTCACAATGGAATAAAATACATAATATTCTTATATAAGGATAAAAGTAGCAAACATTTTTGATTTCACTGTCAAATCTAAACGTTTAAGTAATTGATAGCGTTCAAGTTCTTGTACACTACATCCCATGTGTAGTAAGCTTATCAATTATACTAGGTTACACTATTCTATACTACATCCTAATACAAAGGCTATAGAACTATGACACCATGCATATGAAGTTAGATGTTACATATGCTCTAAGCATCATCATCTCCCAATTGCTCCTCATCTGGACTAGGACTGCTGGGGACCTTGATCTTATATCGCTTAATGATAGTTCCCAAATATGAACTTGTAGTTTTTACTTGACTACTTGACTGCAAGTATACAAGTTATTATAGTATGATATCAATCCCATGAGGATTTATTGCTCAACCGCCATTCTTTGATTTCCAATTTGTTTAAGCAGCAATAATGTTTTGGTACATCATATGCAAGTAATCGATTTCAAAAGCAAATATTTAAAGGACCAAAGAGAAGTAGTATTAAGAAGAAGCAACAATATTAATAAACATAGAAATTGAAATCATAACCACCAAGTTGAGATAACTGTCATATGCTTATTACTACCTAAGATATCTGAAAGCATCAATCCCCCTCTCTCAAGGCCAAACCGATTAGATTTCTTATTAATCTCAAAATCACTCTCTCGATCTATTCTCCTTAATTAGAGAAACTATTAAGCAATCATACAGGAGCTAGGAATATGTAGATCTCTCATGCACATCTACCTAAATTGAATGTTCAAGCATAAAACTTTGTTTTGAAAGCTAATCTTTAGAATTAAAGATCTCTCAAGCATTTTATAATCCAACTCTCATTGTAATCATAAAGTACAATATATCATTTTTAAACATAAATCTTTAGAATTTGAACATTCATAGCCATCTTAAACAAAAACACAATCAGTTATCTCGACAAGGAATTTTAGAATTCAATTCTAATAAGAAACAACTTAACCAGTCATGGCTTTTTAGAGAAAACAAAAATATATATGAATGAGCAACCAAGAAGGCACTCTACAGAAGATGGATGATCCAACACTACCTTGATTCCTTCCTTAAGTCCTTAAATGGAGGTCACCCTTTGCCTTATTTTCTTTACCCATTAATCTTCCTAGGATGTGGACTCCATTACCCATTAAAGCTCCTTTAAATTTTTTTTCCTTGTTCCCCCATAGAACCCACTTTCCTCCACTCTATCTTTTATCAAATTGTACTTAAATTTGGCCAATAATTGCAAGTCCACGATCATGGAGTTGAGGTCCATGATCATGGAAAATTCCAATAGCTCTTCCTTGGTCTCTGCTTTGACTCCATGATCATGGGAAATTTTGGTAGCTTTTCTGTTCCTCAACTCTTTTGGCACGATCATGGCAATGAGATCCACGATCATGGAGTTGGTCTTCTAACGCTACACATTTAACACACACATCAAATTCCATTAAAAATAAAATTATATAAAGCAAAATATGATCAAATTGATGCAAACTCACTTCCTAAAAGATCTAAAACATAATGCATGATGGCACACATCAACATCCCCATACTTAAACCTTTGCTTATCCTTAAGCAAGGATAACATAAAAAAAATTGTAATGTACTCATAATACGGTAATTGCATTTGTCGAAAGTGAACATTTTTAACCATCATTACCTGTCTTATGTAATTCTTATAAAAACATAGTAAATCCTTGAGATGCTAGAAATGTTTAACTTAGATAATTAAGTTTAGTCATTCATACAATTGCACTAACTAACATAACACAAATCATCATTTTATGCCTAGATATGTGTTGACCCTGACTTTTCACGCTCGTGCAATTTGGTGCTTATGTTGATTCGGATCAGTTCTAGTCCCTGATATCGACCCTGATTAGGCACATAGGCCTCTGTGACTTCCCCTGTGTATTCTGGTGCATAGAACACCTCAAAGCTGGTGGGGCCCACCATGGTACCTCGCGGGACCCGCCACTCCCATTTTCTTATTCTGAGTGTTCTGTACGTACAGAACACTCTTCATTATTGCCAACAGAAGGCAAACCAATCGAAATGCAAAATATTGCATTTTTGGCACTTGGTACTATTCACCATGAATAGTGCACCAGTGGGAGCCACCACCTTTACTAGCTATTCTGGATGCTCTATTCATACAGAACATGCCTTATTACTGCCTACGCAAGGCAGAGCTCGTAGAATGCAAAATATTGCATTTTAGGCCTCGGACACTATTCATCATGAATAGTGCACAGGCAGAGCCCACTATTTTCATCAGTCTATTATGTGTATTCTGTACTTACAGAATACATTTTCCAACTACCTTACGCAAGGCACAACGCTTGGCACCGGAAATGCCACTATTTGGGCCCGCTACGCTGCGAGGCCCATTAAAGGTACTAGCGGGGCTCGTTGCCCCTGATAGCCTATTCTGTGTATTCTATGCATACAAAATATATTTCACGCCTACCTATGCATGGTAGAATATATAGAATGCAAAATATTGCATTTTGAACCTAGGTCACTATTCATTATGAATAGTACACAAGCGACGCCCGCTTCCCCCATCAGCCTATTCTGTATATTCTGTACTTATAGAATACACTTCACCGCTGCCTTACGCAAGGCATACCTTTGTGGCATTGCAAATGCCATAATCTGGGACCACTGCATTGTGGGGCCCACCAGGCCTTAGTGGGGCCCGCTACTCGCTATAATCTATTTTGGGTGTTCTTTTCGCAGAAAACACATCTCATCTACTGCCTTACTCAAGGCAAAGCGCTTGGCATGTTGTTTGCCACCTTCTACCCCCTTTTATGATGTGAGGCCCATCTAGGTATTATTCACTATGAAAGTATATAGGTGGGGCCTACCACCCGACTTAGCCTATTTCGAGTGTCCTGTGAACACATAACACATTTACACTAATGCCTACGTGAGGCATGACTCACGGCATCCCGAATGCCACTTTTTGGCCCTAATGGCCTGTTGGGCCCAAAATGGGCCCATTAAGCCAAAACTTGATGTTCGGGGCTGAATTTGAGAAAACTTAAAACTGTAAAGTTTCTCGGAATGTCGAATAACATTTGTTTGACATATGGCTCACATCTTGTTTTGCCCGTACGGACCGGGGTGCATAGCTACATGCGGTGCGCATAGCACTATGCATACCGCATGTTGCATAGTAAAGACGTTTGGTCGGGAGCCTTCTCGGGACTGAATTTTGAAAAACTTTGTTCTACAAAGTTGTTCCTTACATCGAATAACGCTTATAAGCTTGGGGTGTACATCTCAAAGTGACCACAGTGGGCCCTACGCGACGGGTTCCAAACTATATGCTGCGAATATAGACCTATGTGCGCAACATATAGGCTATGTACTGCGCACATAGCCCTATATATGACGCACATAGGTTTAAAAATTTTCAGATCCGGGCAAAAATTATAAAATTGCCACGCCCAAAAATTGCTCTATAAATATAGAGCTTGGGGTCTGTAAAATGGATCTTGAATTTGCTCAAAAGATCAGCCAAACCTCTGCTAAAATCACTCAACAATTAATTAGGCCCCTAATTAATTAAATCACTTGGATTTAGGGAAAAAATTGGCTTAGTTAGGCTCTATAAACATGGAAGGAAGGAAGATCAAGAAAAAAAAGCCATTGCCTAGAGGTAACTCTTCAAATTTTTTCCGTTTTCTTTTATTTTTATATAATTTTTGGGACTATATACTGCGCATACAGTCCTATGTGCGCCACATGTAGCACATGTGAGGCACACATAGGCCTATATACAGCGCATATAGGCCATAATTTCCAAAGAAAACCCCATTTTCTCCCGGTTTTCACCAGTTTTCTTCCCGATCTGGCTAATTCAAGGCCATTCAAGGTTTTTTCATGCCTTGGGTGCCTTGGATCTGCCCTAAATCTTGCTGGATCTAAATAATTTTAACTTTAAAATTATGTTTCATGATTTGGATGCAAATCCACAAACCAAAACCCGGTTTTGGGTTCGATTTACCTAGAACTGGGTCAGATCTAGGGTTTCTACTAAAAAAATTTTGATTTTACTTCGATTTTTCAAACTATGTGTGCCACATATACATCTATGTACGCCATACATTCCCTATGTATGGCATAAATAGATCTATGTGCAGCGCACATAGATCCTGATTTTCACACAAAAACCCAATTTTAACCCCAACCGCTTCGGTTTTGAATTTTCCAGCAACTCCAGTAGCTTTTCCATGCACTTGGGGTTCTGGATCTATCAAAAATTATCCAGATCTATTTAATTTTAGC
>CANYBF010398508.1:0-18150 GCA_948192965.1 Dalechampia spathulata
ATGATGATCATAATATGAGTATAAAAATTATGTTATATATTATGATAACATGATACATATATGGCTAAGATTTATACTATTGGAAATTAATAATGAAATGAATATATGTTATTACTAGTGATGCTATTCATGCTAATGATCAGTAGAGAATATAATTAATATGATTAATTATATTATGATGATGAATTTTTTTAAAAATATGTGATGAAGTGAAAAATAGCATTTTTGAAAATACTTATAGGATTTTATTAAATGCTAAATTATTATGAAATTAATTCTATTGTTTGTGAATAACGATTTATGGAGTTATTTCATTAAAAAGGGATCATGATGGAATAATAATATATGACTTTAAGAAGACTCGATATATTAAGGTATCAAATTACTGATATATATAGTAAGCAATAAAAATACATCGAAGAAACAAAAAAAAATAAAGTTATGATATTAACAAGAATATAAATTATCATGATTGAACAATGTTGATATATTATAAATAAGTTTATAGTAATGAAATCTAAAAAAAATGATATATAAATATCAAGGAAATAAACTAATCAAAGTATTGATATAAATTAACTATGAATTGAATATGTTAGAGCGTAAAGTAAATGATGATATACATAAAGGATGATTAGACATAATATTTAAAATGATTACATGATAATGATAATAAGTAAATGTTCTGGTTTAAATGACTTATTCATGGATGTGAGATGAATGATCATATTGTATATGTTATGTGTTAAGCACCACTGAGTTTTATACTCAGTGTTCGTCATTTGATGGACGTAGGTTGATAGTTGGATGGCGAGCACGGGTTCCCAGAGCACCAATTTAGTAGGAGACTCTTTGAAGGCAAGGACTTGGAGTAGATTAAAGTTTCTAATTAATTTAATTAAGCAATTAAATGTTAAAGGCAGGAAATGTAAAATGTTATTTGGGACTAGTACTTACGCAAAACTTAGAATGACACATAATATATAAAAAGAAAAAAAAATTTTACGCATCCCTTGTAGGGTAATGAATGGTTTTCACATATCGGAGATCATTAATTATTCTACGGGAGCATGTCGCACCATAGAAAGGCGTGACACTTGATCAATAGGAAAAGAAAATAAAAGGAAAAAGTGATAAAATCATGAAATAAGGGAAGTCACGATCATGACAAAAGGTTGAGTGTGAGGAACCAAAGAATTTTGAGTCTAAGGTAAGTCACGATCGTGATATTGAGATCACGATAATTAAAAAAAGTTGGGACTTCAATGAAAGGCAAGCCAAAATTTCACCAAAGCAAGTCATGATCATGACATCGTGACATTCAATGTCACGATTGTAATAGAAACTTTCAAAGCAAAGCAAGAAGAAAATTTTTTCTAAGGAAAGTCATGATCGTGACTTTCAATGTCATGATCATGATAGCCATTTCTAAATCACAATTTCTAGAATTTTACTAGGTATAAAAAGAGAGAGAATGCCTTCTAAACATAACTCCTCACTTACCCAAGAATCCTAAATGCTCTCCCTTCTCCCCAAACGCAATTCCTCTCTAGTTTTTATGATTTCAGCGCTTAGAGTACTAAATTTTTCTGTATTTTCATCTTTAAATCAACATCAAAACTCAATTAAGTCTCCCTTCCTTGTCTCTCTTGTTCTTGAATGATAGGTTCTGCCATTTTAGGTTTTGATTAGGGGAACCAATTGCGATGTTTTAAGATTGATTTGGGCACTCTTATTTTATGTTTTCCATAATTTAGATTGTGAATTTGCCTGTAGATTATTAGTTTTGGTATTTAGAGTGCAAGTTTGGAAAAGGGGGGAAGCCAAAAAAATTTGAAAGTCACGATCATGATTGAACCTAAATTGCACCATAACTTGAAATTGACTTCACCTTTTTTATTGAGATTGCTTTTATCTCATTTGTAGGATGTCACTGAGGGTTAAGCACACTGCTAAGCGCCCACAGGATAAGGGTAAAGCTCCTGCATCATCACAATCACAACCAAATCTTGCGGAGCAATATGGCACCCCTTTTCCAATCCACTCACCAAAAGAGGGCAGGAGGTATAAATAAATTTGTAAGAAACAACTAATCCTCCCCCATTACTTTGATTTGAACCTGCTAGAGCAACTTGATGCTCTCTCCTTTTTAAAAGCATTTACTTCCAAACTAGGCTGGGGCAATTTTATTGGAGATGAACATCCTGTGTGCCAAGAATTCACTCATGAGTTCTATACCACCTATGAGCTTGTTGACAATAAGTTAGGTCGCATTAGGTTTAGGCTTAGAGGGAAAACTATGGAAATGACTTACCAAATTCTAGAGGATGTTCTAAATCTCCCCCAATTCGATTTGACTTCTTCATATGCCGACTTTAGACCTAAGGATTTCTGGAATGAAATCACAAGAGGCCAACTACCTTTTAATGCTCATAACACACCTAACCTTCTCATCTAAGACCCTATCCTTATCCTTTTACATAAGTTTCTGGCCGTCTCTATTTTTACTAAAATAGAGAATAATAAAGTGTCCTAACAAGAACTCTTCCCTCTATGGTGCATGCTTAACGATCATGCCTACTGCACCATCTTTCACTTAATGAGAGGATTCTAGAGGATGGCTAGACCACAGAGTAGGAAGCTAAGATTAGGCCATATGATCATTACTATCGCTGACTACTTTGACATCAACTTTTCTGACCTAACTGTACTGCCTTTCGAGTAATTCTCTGCCAAGTATTTATAGGATGCATGGCTTACTTACAAGCATGGTGCTCAATTCAAGGCCTATGGCGATCGAGATGGTGTCAAACAAAGGCACATCGGCTTTGACACTAATGATGAGGATGAGGAAGATGAAGAAGGTACTGCTCAGGAAGAAGAGTAGACACAGGCTATAGAGGAATGCACTACTCAAAAGGGAAACCAAACACATGTCCAAGAGGAGTAGCTACTATATATAGAGCAAGAGGAGCATGCCCATGTAGCAGGAGTGACAGTAGATAGCACAATCGAGATGCTGCTACTAAGGCTTGAGTAGGGTAATGCTAAGAATGCCGCTTACCTCGTTGAGTGGAGGACACCATCATTGAGATATGCAAAGAGCAGCGTTATCAAAGGAGAAAGATACATAAATTTTTTAAGCTCTCTGGCCTTCAAGTGCCCTCCCCTACTCCCTCTCCATCTAGCTCGCCTGCACCAGGCAACTGATATCTTTACCATATCTTTGCAATTTATGTTTTTAATGTCTATCTTTTGCTTGTTTATTTTATGTTTGTGTGTGTGTTATGTGTTTTCACATTGAGGACAATGTGTTCTTTAAGTGTGGGGATGCCTATTGCTTTGCTTTGCCTATTTTGTTTGCTTGTTTGCATTTTCTCCATCATTGCATGTTTTGTTTAAGATTGTGCATGATTATTATATGATTGTTGCATGTTTTGCTTTACAATTGTTGCATGAATAAGTGACTATGATTGTGAAGTTCGACGTATTTGTATATGGCATGCGTATTTGGAACTTGGATATAATTAACTCGTAATCACACTGATTTTGAAAATTATGTTATAACCTTAGCAAATTAATAGGAATTGTGAAGGTATAAATGTTTAGCCTAGATAACAAGCGCAATCCTTCTGTAATTTCACTATAAAAGAGACTACAACTAGTTAGAATATGTGGAGATATGTGATGTGAGTGATTTCAAAATATAAAATTAAAAAAAAATTAAAAATAATAAGCCAAAAAGCGTAAAAGCTAACTGTTCTGCTATCATTAGGGGTACCCAAAACTGGCCTTAGTGATATGAGCAATGCTAGTAGCCATTCAAGTGAAGGTAGAATGTTAAGTAACTAGGGATCATTGATAAAAGTGTGGGATACTCGAGCTGAAAGACCTACCTCTCAAATAAGAGCCAAGTCAAAAATAAAAGAAAAAGAAATGAATAAAAACCTCATGATCCTCGAATGAGATCAAGCTTAAAAAGGAAAATTTAATTACTCACTCTTCATGTTTAAATAGAGGATAATGAGTTGTATTTTGTTTGATAGTACATTTGTATGAATGATTAAACTTGATTATCTAAGTTAAACACCTTTAGCTTTTCAATACTTAATGATTTGCTAATTTTATGACAAGATTACTTAAAGATGAGTGATTTTAAGTTAGGGGTAGCCAAGCTAACAAAATGTAAATTGCATATCATAAGTGTAGACAATTTCTGTGTTTTATGTATTTTGCTTTCTTTGCTTGAGGACAAGCAAAGATTTAAGTGTGGGGATGTTAATGTATGTCAATTTGCATGTTTGTTTTAGTGTTTCTAGTTAGTGTTTGATGTTTATTTTGTTATGTCTTGCCTTGATTTAATAGAATTTGATTAGTTTGTTGAGAGTGTAGTGTTAGGGAAGCATTTGAGAAGAAGTGAAGCATTTTGAGGCTTTAAGAGTCAAGTCATGATTGTGACATTCAAACTCATAATCGTGATAGAAGAGGGAGCAAGGAAGACACCCTCAAGAAAAGTCACGATCATGATAGAAGCATATCGAGCCTCAAGTTCACCAAGCCAGCAAGTCATAATTATGACTTCTTAATAATGAATCACTTAAAGAATCGAGATCTGGAGAAGATTGAGTAAGAGAAATGGGATCCATGAGGGGAACGAAGATAAAAAGCTTTAATGAAGATCTCATGGGCAATGAAATCCACAAGATGGGAAAAAGCATACATAATTTGAAGATAAGGCTGGAGGATCTCCTAAAAAAGATAAGGGAGAGAGTGGCAGCTAGGTTTTAAAATAAGGAGTAGAAGTCCAGCAAAAAAGGGGGAACATTTAGGAAACACTTCCAGAGGGCAAATTTTGTACAGGATTCTTCTTTGTTCTTCATTCTTCTTGTATTTTCCTTTAGCCATGAGTGGCTAAGTACTCTTTAGTAGGATTTGATTTCTGAAATCCCTTATGGGATATCTAATTATGCTTGCTTCATCATTACTATGAATGTTTAATTTTAAAGTTGATGTTAGAAATGAAATCTCTGCTTTATGATTGCAACGAGAGTCAGATTGTAGAATGCTTGTTCATTGAGAGATGTTCAATTCTAAAGATTAGCTTTCTAACTGATTTCTCATGCTTTGTAATTGCAACGAGAGTTGAGTTATGGAATGCTTACTCATTCTGGTTAGGTAGATGTGTATGAGAGATCTACATATTCCTAATTCCTGTATGATTGCTTGATAGTTTCCCTGATTAGAGGACCACGATAATGACTAAGTGAATCCGAGATTAGTAAGAAATTTAGTTGGTTCCGCCTTGAGAGAGGGTTATCAATGCCTTTGGATATCTTCAATAGTAATAAGTACATGATTTTTATCTTAGCTTGGTGATGATGATCTCAAATTCTATGTTTCATATCATTGTTTTACCTTATTACATTTGATCTTACCTCATTCCTCACTTATTCACTTTTGCAACTGTTTACTTTCAAAACCCAAACCATTATTGTTGATTAAACAAACTAGAAATCCAAATAGTGGCGGATAGGCAATAAATCCTTATGGGATCGATATCTTATTACAACCATCTGTATACTTGCAGTGAAGTAGTGATTAAAACTACTGTCATCTCAGACACAATCAAGTTTTTAGTGCCGTTGCCGTGGATTTATGAGTTTAACGTTGCTATAAAGAGAGTAAAATTTGATTTAAGCATTTTTATATTTTTCATTTTTTGTTTGAGTTTTACAGGTGCATGAACAAGAGGAAAACCAAGAACTCTCAATTACCATTATTAGAAATCTGTGAAGATCCAACAAGGCTTGAAAGAGAGAATCGAAGAGCTGCTCAAGAACAAACAGTGCAAGAAAATCGAATAGAAATGGTAGAAGAGCAGAGAATTTTGATGGATGTGGTCAGGTCTAGTTTCTATGCTAACCAACAAAACATAATGAGACCAATGGTTATAACAAAAAATTTTGAGATCAAGCCAGCTCTACTGCAAATGTTGCAGTTTTTGGTACAGTTTTTTGGTTTGCTAAATGAGGACCCTAATGCTCATATCTTGAATTTCTTGGAGATTTGTGATACTTTTAGGTATAATGGAGTGACAGAGAATGCCATAAGGCTAAGGCTATTCCTATTTACGTTAAGGGACAAGGAAAAGGTTTGGTTGAACTCATTAACCCCAAGGTCAATTACAACTTGGGATCAGCTTATGCAAGCATTTCTGGCCAAATATTTTCCCTTGGCAAAGACCGTAAAGATCATCAAGGAGATTACCAATTTCCAGCAGATGGATAGTGAGTCTCTATATGAGACTTAGGAAAGATTCAAGGAGCTACAAAAGAAGTGTCTTGATCATAACCTATCGAGGGAATTACTGCTTCAGACATTTTATAATGGAGAAAATACAACCATTAGAGGGACCATTGATGCAGCAGTTAAGGGTCTCTGATGAAGAAGACTATAAAGGCAGCAAATGAATCGTTAGAAGAGATAGCAGCTACAAATGTGCTATGGGCATCAGACAGGTCTAGAACAGCAATTAAATAAAACTAAAGGTATTTTATCACTTGATGTTGTTAGTGCTTTGCAAGTTGAAGTTGCAAATTTGACAAAGTAAATCAGCAATTTGTCAAAGGTGTCTAGTACGTGTGAGCTGTGTGGACAAGCAGAACATGCTGTCAATGAGTTCAATGCCTGTAAAAGTATGGAGCAGGTTAGTTTGGTGTGAAACATGCCATAAAGACACTATAACAATCCTTACTCTAATACTTATAATCCTGGATGGTGAAATCATCTGAATTTTTCTTGGAGTAACAATGTAGGAAATGTGCAATAACAAAAGAAGCAGGGTTGTATAAGAGTGAAAGATTGAGATATACAAGTAAGGAAAATGTTTTTAGTAAAGTAACTTACTTGACAAAGGCTAATCTCAACAATATGAAAGCTCTATAGAGAGAATAGATTCGTTTGAAAGTAAGAGATTCAAAAGTTCTTACTGAAAAAGAGTCGTTATAAGGATTTAAAATCTTTCTACAGATGTGCGTATGGCTGTACCAATTTTTGTACGCCCCGTATCACTACTTAAAACATAATTAAAATTTAGGTTGAATGGTTGGTACACCCGTACCATAGAGTTTGTACACCCGTACTGATCTCTCAATAAGTTTTACAATAAAACATAAAATGTGGTACGATCGTACTAGAAGGTTGGTATGCCCATATCGAGTTCTTGGTAATATTTGCAACCAATACATAAAATATGGTATAACCGTTCCAAAACCAGTATGAACGTATCAAGCACACACATACAATTCAAATCAAGAC
Organism: Dalechampia spathulata; assembly: GCA_948192965.1. Classification (NCBI taxonomy): domain Eukaryota; kingdom Viridiplantae; phylum Streptophyta; class Magnoliopsida; order Malpighiales; family Euphorbiaceae; genus Dalechampia; species Dalechampia spathulata. Next base: position 7,318 of record CANYBF010398508.1, read on the forward strand.
TTACTTGGTACACCCATACCAAACACAAGAAGTCAATGCAAACTTGGTACAATCAACCATATGCCCATACCATATAGAATACAATAATGGTACGCCCGTACGATAACCCGTATGCCTGTACCAATTGCAAAATCAACATATTTAACTTAAATTGATTTATTAGAACACAAGCATCAAAATCATAGGTCTAACAATCTCCCCTTTTTTTATGTTAACAATCAATTTAAGTTCAGTTTACAAAAATATACTCAAAATTTTTAATTTTGAAAATCTCCCCCTTTGTTTTGGAAGTAATGCCATTAATTACCAATAATCAATCAATCATAAAGGAAATGAGAAAATCATAATTAGAGTAGTAAAATCAAAGTGATACAAATGATCAAATCAAATCAAATATCATATATCATCATAATGAAATAAATACAATGAGATGATAAAAAATCATAAACATCAAAATAAATACAAAAAGTCAAAACTAAGCACATCTCCCCCTTTATCAATATCAAAAATAATCACTGCAGACTAGAAAGAGGAATAAATGGATCGAATAATGTACTAATGGGTTGTAAAGTAGTAGAGGTGGTCGCTTAAAAATCCTGGAACTTAATGATGTGTTGATCTAGATGCTGATTTATGGAATCAAAATGCTAATAAAAATGGTTAAAACATCGCTCAAAACCATTAAGGTGAATGTTGAGTATTACAAACTAATATGCTATCATATCAACTATAGAAGGAGGAGGAGGAGTAGTAGGAGGATCATTAGCTGTAGTAGGAGCGACAGGATTAGGAATAGTTGCACTAGACAAAGATTCACCCTCAAACTGCCTCTGGCATTTATGGCTTAGAGCCACCTAGTGTGTGGCATTAGTAGCATGTGAATCAGTGTGGACACAAAGCTTTATAGGTGTATCCTCTAGAAGAGGCACATTTATGTGCCTGCAGTCCTCGATAGCTCTACACCTGTACAGAGCCACAATATCATTGGGAAGACCCAATGCTAAAAGATGCTCAAGTGACCTCTTAATGTACTCAGAATGAATGGTGTAATCGTGAGTATGGTCACATTCATTAAACATGGAGTGCTCAATAAATGACATATCTAGATTAGGACTCTAAGGTCTAAGGGAAGGAAGAGAATTGGCAAGAAAGGCTCTTAAACGATGGTAGATGTGGTGAATAAGAGGACCAAAAAGAATAGCCCTGCTAGGTTATTTCTATCCACCAAATTCATGGAATGAAGTTTGAAGCCAGCTCGTAGATTCGATAGGAGTACATAATCTGATAGTAATAAAGAGCGAGGGACCAAAGGAAAATAAGGTCAGGGCCTGTAATAGTATCATTATACTCTTATCACCCGAATATGAGGTAGATGATTAGTCAATGATAGTAATAGAGAGCAGGAGACTTAAGATAAGAGGCTTTTAGCCTAGAAGGACGGAAAGGAGTATCGAGTGCTATCTCCCTTCAAAAATCATTACAATCAAAGACTGTGGATTTGGCATTTGAAATGCTCTCAGTAGAAAAATCAAATATAGAGTCAAACTCAGAAGGAGTATGTTTGTAAGATTTACAAAAGAGGCAGAAAGAATAGTTAAATGACACATCGAGTTGAAATGTCTATAGAAACTCAAGTGCAATAGACTGGATGAAATGGTTATCTAGAATGCAAAATTGGACCAACTAATGTTAGCCAAGAAATGTCTAAGGTCAGTCTCAAGTCCAACTTGATGGAGGGTAAAAATGCATGCAAAATAAGAGTGAGAGAAAACTTTCTCACTCAAGATAGACTGACGAATTGCTAGAATAGGAGTATTAGCCTGAGGGTCAGAACCTTGAGGAACATTATGTTTGACTCTTCCTCATCCTTTAGAGGGAGAGCCACCACGAGACTTAGGAGTGGACATAGTAAAAATCAAAAGTTTTTTTTAAAATAGAATTTTTCAGAATTGTGACAGAATTTCAACTGATTTTTGAAAAATCATAAATTTTTCACCTACATGAAACTCTATGAAATTTTAAAAAAAAGCTCAACAACACAATCCTAAGCACTTTACTCTAAAGAATCTAGTTCAAAAAATGAGTAAAATTGGTAGAAAATTACAAAAACACAACAGATTCAAAAATCCAATAAAAAGTGAAAAATCAAACTAAAAACCTAAGATTTTCAAGTGAATGGACCAAAAATCAAGAGTAGAAGGATGGGCAATGGAATTTTGAGTAATTTGAGACTCGTTTGGGGTGATTTGGTTGAGATTTGAGTGAAAAATTGAGAGAAAATAGGAGGAACAATGATAGCGAGAAAAGTATGTTAAAATAGGGTTTTTGAGTCGCATATGGGCATACTAGATATGTGTACAGCCATATCGACTCAAACAGCTTGAAAATTTTGAAAGAACTGTATCATGTATTGGCGTACCAAATTTACATATGGCAGTATGAGAGCTTTGGTAAAAATTTGTATTTTGAAAGAATTAATGGTATGGGTGTATGAACTTTTTGTACGGTTGTACCATCGCTTTGACAAAAATTGGAATATTTGAGAAATACGTCATATGGTTATATTAAAACTTAGAAAATTTTCTTGATTTACGCACGGGCGTACAAACAAGGGTGTATGATCATATGAAGCATTTGGTAGATTTTGAAAATTGAGGATTGAATGTCGTATAGACGTGCTCCAAAGGACATATGGCCGTACTAGACATTTGGTAGAAAATGAAATTTAGATTCAAGGAGCCGTACAGGCGTACCAATATTTATACGGCTATATGGGCCTAAAAATCAAAATTTTTGAAGAATTTTTAAGATTTTTCTTGGAATTTTTCTAAAGTCCATCAAGAATTCCTACTCAAAAATGATCCATTTATCATTCCTAATTCATGTTTGATAAATTTTAACCATTCTCAACTTAGGGGTTTCATAAAAATGTTAGCAAGTTGGTGAGTTATATCAACAAATTCTAATACAACCTTGTTTGTACATTATCATGCAAGAAATGATGCCTAATGTCTATATGCTTACTCCTAGAATGTTGTATGGGATTTCTAAATAAGTTTATTGCATTAGTGTTATCACACTTAATACAAGTACATGACACACATATATTGTAATCTCTTAATTATTGTTGAATCCATAATACTTGAGCATAACAACAACTAGCAGATATGTATTCAGCCTCAGCTGTTGACAAAGAAACATAATTTTGCTTCTTGCTAGACCAAGAAATCAAATAATTTTCTAAGAAATGAAAAGTTCTTGAAGTACTTTTCCTATCTAGCACATTTCCAGCAAAGTCACCATCATAAAAAGCAATGAAGTCTAAAGAATTACCCTTATGGTACCATAAGCCATAGTGCAAAGTGCCAATCAAGTATTAAAATTTTGTTTAATGGCACTCAAATAAGATTCCCTATGAGATGCTTGAAATCTAGCATACATACACATAGCAAATATAATAGCAGACCTATAATATACTTCTCTTGATCCACTTGTTTACCACTTTCATCTAATGAAAGCTTGGTTGTAGTGCTCATAGGAGTTGATTGATGAAGATTCCATCATCTCTATTCCCTCTTTAGCATCTTCCAATTTGAATTTCTTTAACATCTCTTGAGTATACTTGAGTTGATTGATGAAGATTCCATCATCATATTGCTTGACTTGAAGTTCTAAGAAGTACTTAAATTCTCCTTTCATGCTCATCTCAAATTCTCCCTACATACACTTAGAGAATTCCTTGAATAACTCTTCATTAGTAGCACCAAATATAATGTCATCAACATATATTTGTATAAGCAAAATATCACATTTATAGTTCTTAATAAAGAGTGTTGTGTTTGCTTTGCCTTTGTCAAAACCATGATCAATCAAAAATTTACTTAATCTATCATACCAAGCTCTAGGAGCTTGTTTAAGACTATACAAAGCTTTAGAAAGTTAAAATCTTTAAAACTGGGGGGTTTTGCAACATACACTTCCTCAATAAAACCATTAATAAAAGCACTTTTAACATCCATTTGAAATAATTTAAAGTTCATGTATGATGCATATGCTAACAACATCCTAATAGCTTCTAATCTACCTACCGGTGTAAAAGTTTCATCATAGTCTATTCCCTCTTCTTGACTATATCCTTGTGCCACTAACCTAGCCTTATTTCTAGTTATGATACCATCCTCATCCAACTTATTTCTAAACACCCGTCTAGTTCCTATGATTGATGCATTTCTAGGTTTAGGTACTAAGGTCCACACTTCATTCCTCTCAAATTGATTAAGCTCTTCTTGCATAGCAATCATCCAATTTTCATTATTTAAGGCTTCATTCATGTTCTTAGGCTTTATTTGAGAAATGAATGTGAGATTATTATGAATGTCTTTGAAATGAGAATGAGTGGTTACCGCTTTTGATGTTTCACCTATTATTAGTTCCTTGGAGTGTCTCTTCAGAAATTGCCACTCCTTTAGAAGATCATATGAGATTTGTGTTGTAGCAAGGTGAGGAGGAAGCTCATTGATCTCTTCCTTTTCAACATCCTTTAGGTTCACTTCTTGTTGGTTCTCATGCTTCTTCTCTTGATCCAACAAGATACTTATTTCATCATCAATAATATCCTTCCTTGGACCAAGGGGGTTAGTTTCATAAAAAAATAATATGCATAGATTCCTCAACAACCAAAGTCATTTTATTGAAAACTCTACATGATTTACCAGATGTTGTATAACCAAGAAATAAGTCTTTATCAGTTTTAGAATCAAATTTTCCAAGATTATCCTTAATGTTTAAAATGTAGCACTTGCAACCAAATACTCTAAAGTATGAAATTCTTGGTTTTCTACCATTTCATAGCTCATAATGAGTTTTATTTAAAACATATCTTGAATGAACTCTATTTGAAACATAGCAAGCGGTATTGACTGCTTTGGCCCAAAAGTACGATGGTAATTGATACTCATTGAGCATTATTCGTGCTATATCACAAAGAGTTATATTTTTCCTTTCAACTACATAATTTTGTTGAGGAGTTCTAGGAGATGAAAAATCATGATTAATGCTTTGCAAATTACAAAATGACTTAAGGTTTTCATTTTGAAATTGCTTTCCATGATCACTCCTAATTGATGAAATATAATATCTTTTTTCATTTTGCATTATTTTAATCAATGTTTGAAAAGCATTGAATGCATCATCTTTATGAGCTATAAGTTAAACCTAAGTAAACCTAGAGTAGTCATCAACCATAACAAGCGCATAATGTATACCACCTAAGCTAGTAATTTTAGTAGGTCCAAATAAATCCATGTGAAGAAGTTGAAGGGGTTTTATAGAAGTTACCTTGTTTTTTACCTTAAATGAGGATTTTACTTGTTTTCCCATTTGGCAAGCTTCACATACCTTGTCCTTGAGAAATTTGATATTTGGAAGTCCAACCATATGTTTATCCTTCTCAATATCTCTAATGCTCTCAAAGCTAGCATGTCCAAGCCTTCTATGCTATAGCCATGAATCCTCACTTATGGAAACAAAACACTTAACATTTTTATTAGTAAAGGACTCTAAATTAATTACATAGATATTCTCAATTCTTTCCCCTTGAAAAACTAACTTATCATCGTAAATTCTATAGATAAAATAACCCTTAAGATCAAAAATAACTTTGTAACCATTGTCATAAAGTTGACTTATGCTAAGCAAATTATGTTTTAACCTTCAACAAGCAAAAATTTATTAATTGAGAAGTTGGAATCCTTATCTATCTTACCAATTCTAGCTACTTCACCTTTGGTGTTATCTTCGAAGGTGACATTACCTCCATCCTATTTCTCTAGGTTGGAGAATAGGCTTGTATTTCCGGTCATGTACCTTAAGCATCCACTATCAAGATACCATTTGTTAACACTTATCTTGGATCTTAAGCAAACCTATCAAAACAAATGCATTTATCTTTTCTTAGGTACCCAATTGTATTTGGGTCCTTGGGGGTTAGCAGCATAAAATTCATCACAATTCTAATGCATTTTCCTAATGAAGCATTTATTGGTTGTGTGTCCTTTCCTATTGCAATAGTGACAAATAACATTCTTAATTCTAGAATGATTATAAGCATACTTCTTCCTAGATGCATGAGAATGACCTTTATTGCATGAACATGAACATTTATGCAAATTATTGGTCCTAGTATAAACACTCTTGCCTTTAAAATCCTTTTGTTTTTTAGTGGAGGAGGATGCTTTCACAAAAACAGTTCCCTTATAAGTGTGGGAAGAATTTTGGTTAAAACCAATACCTTCTTTATTACCACTATGTTTTTTATGTTTCAAGATAGAATCAATTTTAACACCTCCTTGTTCAAACCTAGACAGATTATCTTTCAATAAATCTTTTTCTTTTAAAATTTTATCAACTTCATTTTTCAAAGCTTTATTTTCTTTTTCAACACTTTAAGTTTATTTTTGCAAGAACCAAGTTCATTTTGTGTATCATTTTTCTCTTTTGAAATACATGAACACTTGTTTTTAAGAGTTTTTTTTATCTTTTTGCCAATTGTTCATACTTTCCTAACAAAGCTTCTAATGGATCATTCTCATCATCATCATCATAATCATCATTGCTATAGTAAGATTGAGAAGATATGGTTACCTTATCCTTTTCATCATCCATGAATGCCATGAAGCAAAGGTTTATTGCTTCCTCATCATTGAATTCACTATCATGAGTTTCGCTATCATCGTCCCAAGTAGCTTTCAAGACCTTCTTCTTGAATGGCTTAAATGGCTTGTTGAGCTCATTTATCATATGTCCTAGCTTGTTGCATTCATAACATATAGCTGGACTCCTTCTAAATGTATCTCTTCTGTTCTAGTCCTTCCTTGCTTCAAACAGTTTCTTGCCATGTCACGTCTTTTGGCTGCGTAATATGCTCCCATAACATGATTATTAATTCTCTATTAAGAAAATTAGTAATCATCCTACAAAGGATTCCATACATTTATGATTAAGTGCAGACATTTTTAAAAAAAAATCATGCATACGATTCCTCAATTATATTCGATCCATTATCATACTATCATAATTTCAAGCATCATCATATTTAATTTATTAACATACATACATCATTGTTTTACATATATAGGGATCGTCATAAATCATTACCGACATAATTAATAATATCATCAAATACTATTAGTCATAATTTTAATTACTGCCAAGTACTTTATTTAGATGTTGCATGATTATTATGGAATAGAAGTCTGATGAAAGTCAAACCAAACCATTTACCAATAAGCTTAGTTGAATTGTCCAGCTGCTGCCATTAACGTTCTTGTTCCCCAGCTTTGCTTGTTCCTACGTTTATCAATTGACAAACACTGAGTATAAAACTCAGTGGTGCTAGTATAGCATAAATTTCAAATATCATAATAATCAAATACCACTATATTACATTTATTTCTATATATAAAAATATCATGATATTAATAAATTCCCAAAATATCATGGAATATTTTAAACATAATATCATGTTATCATTAATTATTTGCTAATATCATTAATAATCATCTCTAACACTATTCATGATTTTTATCATAATTACTACTATCTCTGCATATTTACTATATCATCAAAGTCATTTTCAAATCAATCTCTCCTTGGTATATTATATCATCAAATATCTTGATTAGTCATTTAATCATTATTTAATTATCATTATCATTATGACATTTCATATCATCATTTAATATCAGCATTATCATAATAACATAACATGTTATCATCATGTATATATCATCACTGTCAAATCAAATGTTATCATTAATATATAAATTCAACAGTAAATATGAATATCATGGTATATATGTTTTCTGTAAACATTAGCAAGATGTGCTTATAAATGTATAATTATATACCATTTATTGCATCATCATCATCTATTCATGAACAATGTATTTTTATGAGAATGCATTTATGTTATGCATTCTCCCTCATATTTATCCTTTAAACATTTGGCCATTTCATTTATATGCACATATATCGGGTCTTTCATATCATAACTTAACTTACGGTTCAATAAATCGGAACCCATTTCTCATTCATTGTCTTTCTCTTTTATTTTGTTGCTTTCTATATCATTTTCTTTTTTGTTTAATTCCCATAGGAAATATATCATATTCTCGATATAACTCATTTAACATTTTTCTTATATTTGTTGATTTTCCTCCTTCCTTATTTCTCCATGTCATGTTGTGCCATGTTCATACTTAATGCATTATGTATATGACATGATTAATGAATAATTAATAATATATCATAATTAATTATGTAATGCTATTGCATTACCATACCATCGCCCCTTTTGACCATTAAATGATATAGGGCATCTAATTAAACTAGTACAAACCTGGAATGTCCTTCCCTTTGTTTAATTCCTTTGTTGGTACGTGAGAATTATCTACAGAATTACCTAATCATAATGTAATGTTCATCTTTAATTAATAATTAATATTTCAAATCAATCATTCATTATTTCACCTTTATAATTCATATACCACTGTTCAAAAATCATAAATCATTTATAACAGTCCAATCCATTTACTATATGTAATCATCAGATAATAAAACCATATTATCATTTATTTGATAATCTCTACATATATAGTTTATTTTAATAACACCCAATTCATTTAATGTTTCATAGAATATGTTATCCTATACTGTTGCATTTACTATTCACTAAATATCATAATAATAAAACTCTATTTATAATTAATCTATTTCCTATACAATCTTTTATCATTTATGATTATATCTTAGCATCAGTTACTAGGCAAATCATTTCATGCTTCTCATTATTTATAAGAACGAGAACATATTGCTTCTATATATTCAATAAGCATTGTACTTATTTAATTTCTTAGAAAATCTTAAATCATAATAATGTTCCTTTTGTTCAAACCAACCAATAACAACATATATAATTATATCCTTATCTTATTCTTAATTAAATAACATTCTAATATTCTGCTTACCAATTAATATCTTTAACAATTTACTAAATTGCCTTCATCTTAATATTGATCATTTTATATCCAAAATTTATAACTTAATCAGATTCTTATAACTAATCACATTAATATTTTGCTGATAAACAGTTACTGCTAAAACATAAAGTATTACAATAAACATGATATAATATAAAATCAGTTAATATCATAATACTGATTACTTAATAATATCTTGATCATATATCTTGTATTGATCCTTAATACTATACTCTAATACTATACTCTTCATACTTAACTTTTATTATCTAATTTAATTTTGTTATATCTTATGCATAAAAATGTTTAATACCAGAACTCATTAGCAAAGCATTTGATATCATTTAATAATTTCCTGATAACAGACCCTCTTATATTACTTCTATCATCTTAATTTAATTCACCAATTTGAATCTTATTTATAATCATAATATCTCATTCACATATTAAATCTCTTAATAACACTTAATATACTTACTTTAATCATCATTTAAGTCCTTAGTATAAATCTCAGATAAAATTCATTTCATTATACTTCTTCTTTTCAAAGTTTTACTTCTGTCAGTAGATTAAATTCTTAAATAACCATAGCATACCACTAATAATTCAACTCATTAAACTCCTTATTAACATTTATCATACTTAATAATCTTTTTAATTCTCAAATATAATTTATCACAAGCTCTATAACATAGTTTATTTCATACTTCAATATATCTTCCAATTTAGTCAACATACTTTGACTTTTATAAAACCAATGTATACCATTTATTTATGACCTCATTAAACCTTCCAAATACATTTATTAAACTTATTCTAATACTCATTTAAGTGTTGGTTTGCTATGTTATTAAGCAGCGGAAGAAATTTAAAATTTTTATTCAAAAAAGCAAACCAAGAAGGGATCTTTGCATCAAAACACAAGAAAAACTTAGTTAGAGATTAGATATGGCATAGAATAGTAACTCTTACTTTTCAATGCAGTTCTCCTTCGTTCCTAACCTCTATGCCATTTATGGTTGTAGCAAACCAAAAACCACCAAAATAGGTAGCCTCCAATAGTATCCACATGCAAATGAAGGATTCCAAGCAAGCAACGATTGCTTCTATCTCCTTTCCTGTGAACTATCAAAGAAAAAGAAGAAAACTTATGGTATTTTTCTTCTTCCTCACAATTGATCTTGTGAAGGCCGAATTCTTTCCAGAAGAAGGTATGTTTCGGCCAAAGGAAGAAAAATAGAGTGGCTTAACCTAATTTTGAGTCATAACAATATATTTATACTCCAAATTTAGGTTAAGCTGAAACCCTTTCAGCTTAAGTCAGGCCTGGGCCCATCTGTGAGTAATATGGCATGTGACTGTCACTTGCCTTATCATAGCCCAGTCCAACAGCCCAATCTTGAACTTTATGAACTTTTAAATATTGAAAATTAAGTCCATAAAGTTTTAGGTTAATTTACATATGTATTTTTATAACTTTTCCCAAAAGTACAAAATTGCCCTTTTAGTTTGTTTCCTCATTTGTAAGTGTGTGACCTTTTGGGTTCCTAATATATTGGCAACTTATTAAATCTTATATTTAGCATGTAAATCATGAGCGGTATCTAGTTATACATCATGATTACCCAAATATTAGGAGGTCAACCATTGGTTTGACTTCAACCCTTCTATATCAGACACCGCTGCAATAAACTCCTTTCACCATCATTATCTCTTTTAGGTTTGAGTATGGATTAATGTCAACTCAATGTATGACTAATCATGTTAAGTCATACCCTAAAATAGATTTCTCATG
>CANYBF010398770.1:0-12012 GCA_948192965.1 Dalechampia spathulata
TTATATCATTTAGTCAACTTATATACTTCACTTAATCAATTCTAGATTATATATCATCTATCATTAAACTTATTAGTTAAAATATCCAGTGAAATCGTACAAGTATAAACATTCAATAAATCATGTGTCTATGAACCCATAGTTCATTGTTATCCCTATTTTAATCCTTACTTAAAATCTCATTTAAAACCATATCATATCATTCATTTATTTACTTATTAACCTACTTAATAACATCTAATGTATCTACTTAAATGATCATTTAAATCCTTAGTATAAGTACATCTCAAGTAACAATCATTCCTTAATACTTTTCTTTTTCAACTTAACTTTTTATCATCAGATTAAATTCTCAATTAATCTTATCATACGACTAATTAACCAATTCATTTAACTCTTAATCATTACTAATCATACTTAATAATCTTTCTGGTTCTTATTTGTAATTTATCATAAGTCCTCTTAACCTACCTTAAGTCATGTTTAATTATATCCTTTAGTTTAGTCAACATGCTTTGACTTAACCAACCAATTTTTATCATTTATTTATAATCTCATTAAACCTTTCAAATATTTTTAATATGCTTATTTTAATACTCACTTAAGTCCTTATTTTCATTATGGTTGCATACCCCTCATTTTATATATTTATCATACCAAACTTTCATTTTATATCCATTTGTATTTGTCATACTTAATGTTAACCTTATTAATCATAATAATACTTCTATTTAACTTTAATTCTTTTATTATATCATTAAATCAAACTTAACAGAATCCATTTTTCATAACTTTTATCTTATCATTACTTAAAGTGAAAATTTAACCTTAAATCATCAAGTTTACTTATCTTATTTCTTAACTTTAATTACCATCTTAACCATTAATCTTCTGTTTTTATCATAATCTTCTTAAACATGTTTTAAACTTACCAACCATTAAAAATTTTACTTAGGATGATTTAGCTATGAAGGAAAAAGCAACACACACACACCCACATAACCACTAAGCCTTTTATTTCATGTCCTTTACAATCCTAACTCATCTAACTATTAAATCATCAACAAAATCCATCAAAAATACTTTAAAAATTTCAGCCAAAACTCAAGTCATACTCACAATTCATAAAACTACTTAATTTACCACTATAACATACTCACCTTGACTTACCTTTTGTCAAATAACCAAAACCTTAACTTAAAATCAATCTTCTTTGAATTTTTGCTATAGATTTAAGTGAATCTTCTCACTTCCACTTCCTTAAGCTTAATCTCTACCTTAAATCAACATGCATGTACTAAAAAGAGTTAGATTGAACCATAAACAAAGTAAATCATCAAGATAGGTTTCGGTTTTTATAAAAAATTTATGGATCTTCATGGTTTGAGTCTTATTTTGAAGGAGGAAAAGGAATATGTTTTGGTCACCATGAAAACCATAAGAAACAAAGAGTATTTTGGCCTTACCTTGATGTTTATTCAAAGATCTTACTAGAACAAAGAAAAACAAGATGAAAAGATGAAGAACACCTTGTAAACTTTGACTTCTTCAAGGAAATAGCTTCGGTTTCTTAGTAAAACAAAGAAGAATGATGATATCTTGACTTGAACTTAAGCTTCACTCATGGAACTAACTTTAAGAATACAGTTTTGAAAGAAAAATGAAGGTAAGATGGAGTTTAGTTTCGGTTTCCTTGAAGAAGATAAGAGGAAATGTAAGAACACTAAAGAGATAAGTTAGAAAGGAAGAAGATAAGAGAGAAATGAGTGGTGGATGGAGATATGCTTCAGCCAAATGAGGATAATAGGATAAAGGAGTGAATATTAAGTCAAAAATTTACATGAAATTCGTATGAAATGAAGATGGATTTAGGGCAACCCCTTATTACACTCCATGCACCTTCAAAAATTGCATTTTTGCCCCCAAATGCATATATATACATGTATTTACTTAAAAATCCACCAATCAAATCCTAAATTCATGTATTTATATACTTAATACATACTATAATACACTATATTTAATTTAAAATACCATCCATCAATTTCCTAAATCAAATAAATTATAATACTTATCTTCTCTCTCCATCCACTAACACCAAAATCTATACTACTTTTTCAATTACCTATACACCCTTTTCAAATACCAATCCCACTTATATTATAATATACTAATTCAAATATACTTTAACTTATTCTAATTTCAATTATATTTATCTATTTATCTTCTTACATAACATTAATTAATACATTACTTATTTATGACATCATCTTACCCTTTTAATGATATCATCATGACATCATTAATAAATTACTAATTATACTTTTTTAATATTTATATTTATTGTATTATTTTACTAATACATTACTAATTCATAATTATTCATTTTCTAATGCATAAATATCATAATTAAATTCATACGCTTACATCATGCTTACATCATCATCACTCAATTATGACATTATAATTAATCCAAATTTTGATTTTACTAAAATTTGTATATATCAAATTCATGTTAAAAAAATCATCTTAAGCATACTTAATTAATCATATTAAATGTTTTCAACCTTGAAAACATCAATTTATCACTGTTCAGGGGGTCCGTTTCAGTGGTTTCGTCAAAATTTCCAATTTCAACATTAGAGCTATAAACTCTAATCTCATCATATACTTATCATCATAAGCATTATTTCATATCATTAACACACCAATAACATATAAAACAATACATTTCAATCAATTGATGAATGCAAAGTGGGTGCTCGATTGAGGATGTGACAAATGGTAAGTATATATATTAACTACCTTCCCATTCAAGTACACATGCCTGAAGCATATATTCTTAAATCTAAATAACTCTCTCTGACTGTTCATCTGTCTGTGGATGGAAAGCAATGCTAAAATGTACTTTGGTACCCAATGCCTTTTGAAAGCTCTCCAGAAATAAGATGTAAATCATGGATCTCAATATAATACAATGGACATTGGGATGTCATGTAACCATACAATCTTATATAAATGCAGCTTTGCTAACTTCTCTAATCCATAGTCTATTCGCACAGGTAAGAAGTGGGTTATCTTTGTCAGTCTATCTACTATAACCCATATAACATCATGCTTAGCCCATGTTAAAGGTAGACTCATTACACAATCCCATTTTCACTCTGGTGTAGGCAAAGGATTAAGGAATCCTATAAGTACTTGGTGTTCTGCCTTCATCCGTTGACATATTAAGCATCAAGCCACATACTCTGCTATGTCTTTCTTCATACTAACCTACCAATACTATTACTTCAAATCCTGATATATCTTCATACTCTTAGGGTGGTATGAATATCTCAAACTGTGGGCTTCCTCTAAATCTATTTCTTCAAATCTTCATTAGCTGGTACATATAGCCATGTACCATGTTTTAATTACCATCTTCCACTAATATCAATACAGTGGTATTGCCAGCTTGCACTTTCTATAATTGCTTTTAATATTTATCATCATGTACCATACACTCTCTAATCTAATCTATCAAATTTGGCTTTACCTGTAATTACAATTCGGCTAAGACACAATTTGGTTACACTATTAGTATAGCATTCAATCGTTGAATCTCCTACACTAGCAACACTGGTGACTATTATAATGCAGTAAATGTCTTTCAACTCAAAGCACCAGCCATTAAGTTAGCTTTCCCTAGATGGTAGGCTATCATACAATCAAAGTCTTTAATTAGCTTTATCCACTGTCTTTATCTCAAATTCAGTTCCTTTTATGATCCCAGATACTTCAGGCTCTTGTGATTTATATAGATATAGCATTTCTCACCATACAAATAATGTTGTCAAATCTTCAAAGCAAACACAATTTTAGCCAACTCTAAATCATGGGTTGGGTAATTCTTCTCATGAGGCTTCAACTTCCTCAAAGCATAAGCAATCACCTTTCGTTCTTGTATCAGTATACAACCTAGCCTATTCAGTGAACCATAATTGTATATCATATAATGTTTTCCAGGAATTGACAAGGTCAATACTAGAGCCTGTGTCATGCATTTTTTTCAAATGATTGAAACTTCTTTGACATCTATCAGTCCACTTAAATGGAACATCTTTCTGCAGTAATGTAGTTAGTGGTGTAGTAATCATCAAAAATCCTTTAACAAATCTTCTATAATAGCCAACTAAACCCAGGAAACTGCAGACGTCACTAATATTCCTCAGAGTCTACTAATTAACCATTATTTATATCTTACTGGGATCCATTCTAATACCTTCCGCTGAAATGACATGGCCAAGAAAAGTCACCTGCTCTAGCTAAAATTCACATTTTGATAGTTTACCATATAATTATTTTTCCCATATCTTCTATGATACAATCCTCAAATGCTTGTCATGCTCCTCTTGGTTCTTTGAATACACTAATATATCATTGATAAACATAACTACAAACTAATCTAGGTACTCCTTGAACACGATGTTCATCAATGCCATGAATGTTGTTGGTGCATTAATTAACCCGAATGGCATTACCATAAATTCATAATGACCATATCGAGTCTGAAAAAGCTATCTTTAGTATACTATTATCCTTCACCTGAAGCTAATAATAACCCAATATTAACTCTATCTTTGAAACTATCGTTGCATCCTTCAACTGATCAAACAAATCATTAATGCAAAGCAAGGGATATCTATTTTTTATGGTCACCTTATTCAAATGTGTGTAATAAATGCACAGTCTCATGGTACCATCTTTCTTCTCCATAAATAAAATAGGTGCACCCCAAGGTGATACACTTGGTCGAATAAACCCTTTATCTAGTAATTCATGCAACCGAATCTTTAACTTTTTTAACTCTGTCGATGCCATACAGTAATGCAGCTTTACTAAATTAGATGAAAAAATATCACATCCTAATCCCTCATAGATGATGTCAAGCAATTGTTCAAACTCAATATATATGTATGAATATGAAGATCCTAGGTCAAATAATACCAAAGCATCATGATCAGAAATAATAAAATTATCGATAACAACATCAGTGGCTTCTAAGTTATCTCTCTATCTCAAACTATAAACTCTGGCAAGAGCCCCTACTAACTGGTTCACTGACCCCTGGCTGCCGCCTTGGCCTCCTTCATCATGACCTCAACCTCTGCTTCTACTATGATGTCTACTTTGAGAAGCGCTAAAAATAGATCTAGGTAGTGGGTTTTGCTGATATGACCCACCTTCAACCACTATATGTACTGGCATAATTTGACACACGATACAGTCTTGTGCAAAGTGCCTGGTACCACCACATCCATAATACAGATCTATATCGACTTTACACACACCATAATGAGTATGACCACAAACACGGTACTGGCTCAATCCAACCATCAAACCACCATGGCCTATAGGTCTCTCACTCTGCACATGATGAGGTAATGGTAGTCTAGATCCTATCGATCAAGCTATAAAGGAGCCATGGAACTTTCCCTTCTTCTATCTACCAGATGATGAACTAGCTCCTTGAAAGGATCTCTAGAACTGTCTGGCTTTATCACTTTCCTCTTCTCTAATAGTATGCTCCTGATTCAATGCATTAGCCATCAGAGCAAAGAAATCTTTGTAGTTGAACCCCTATACCAATGCCCTGATCTGACAAGTCAATCTATGTTCAAACCTTTTACATCTATCCTAGCCTATGGTAAGAATACCTATAGCATACTAAACTAGTCTTGTGAACTCTCATTCATACTCTACCACAAACATGTTCCTTTATTTCAAGCTAAGGAACTCATGCAGTTTCTGGTTTATGTATGTTGAGGGTACATACTTCTATTGGAACTTCCTCTAAAAATCACCCCAAGTTAACACTGGTGGATCAGCCATGCTCTATGGAATAGTCTTCCACCACACATATGCATCATCCTGAAGTAGAGAAATAGCATACTTAAACTTTGTTAAATCAAGACAATCTAACTATAATAGAACCCTATTGGTCCTCTAGAGTCACATCTCAGCTACATAAGGAAGTCAATAGCCCCATATTCTCTTAACTTCTTAAATTCTTTCTTATATACATCTCTAACCATTACTGGTGGTGGAGTTAGAACCACTGTAGAAACCTATTCCTGTGCGGATCTAAGGAACTGAGTAAATTATGTAGCTACAGGATTAACAACAGATGCGGTTGGTTATTCTATAGAAGGTAATCTTTCTCCTTGTTTACCTTGTTTGATGGGTTCCTACCAGACCTCTACCCTCTCACCAGCCTCCAATATGCCCTCTTAAGGGTTGAAGTTACCCCCACCTTCCTCACCAACTATAACTGCTCTATTTATCATAGTATCTAATTTGTAAACACACACATGGATCATAATAGTCAACAGCAATAAGGACTAACAATACTCCTACTATACAACTCATGAACCTTAGGCAGTAGTTACAAATGCAACAATCATAGGTTGAATTAACCTTAGCTCTGATACCATTAAAACATATCACACCCAAACCCAATGTAACACGTTCCTGTAGAATAGTTAATAATCCCCTAAGAGAGGAAATCATTCATTATCTTACAAGGGATCTGTATAATTTTTTTCATTTCACTCTATTTACTTATATTAGATAATATGTACCTGTAATCTGATGACACCTATAAACATGAGTAATATCAATACATAATAGTATGCATTCATTATATCTTATACATATGTCATATATCTATCATGCATACTCATACTATCATCCATTATATGAGATATGTGTATTTAATTTTACATAATAAGGTGGTATTGATATTACATATAATAAAAGTATAAAACATAAGTATTATTACCGTTAAGGTTAATTTAACAAGTTGCATATATAAAAGACATCTTGGAGTATGTTACATTGATCTAACACTACTTCGAGAATAAGATCCTCTAAAATCACAACCTCTCCTTACTTTAAATCAGTCAATCTCAAATCTCACTTGAAGGTCCTGGTCTTGTGTTCATCAAATGACAAACGCTGAGTATAAAACTCAATGGTGCTGTAAATGAGTAAATAACATGAACATGTATCATAGATAATATAATAAAAGCAAATCATGATGAACAACTATTAAACATTAAAATCATGTCATATCATGTTGCTTGGCATTGTACTTTATCCATTATAAATGATACATATATCATACTGTGTAAAGATAGAAATAAATACCATAAAAGAATCCATTATAACTTTTCCTGTATCAAATATTCTATTGTACATCATTATTCTATGTACGTCTTTATATAAGCACAAATGTAGTGCATTCATCATTTCATCCACTATATTTTTATAATATATGAATGATAATGTATATCTATGAGAATGCACTCATGCTTGGCATTCTCTCTTTGATTTTCTTATTACATTTCATTTTTTTCTATATGATTATGCATAATCTTGTAATAGGTCCATTTCTCTATGTACCGGGACTGTATTATTCTTTGGTTCCCATAGGAACATAGCATTTCTCTATGGTTCCATGATAAGAACCTATATTGTATGATTCTATCATAGGAATCAATAATAACTGTATGATTTCATCAAGGGAATCAATAATAACTATATGATCCAGTATGATTTCAATGAATGTTGCTATGTATATCACTTTCTTTTCCCCTTTATATCCTCTATATGATATGTCATGAATATGCTTTTATGTATGGATGATTCCTGATATGATGCATAACTGATGCTTAAATGATTTTATGCAATATTGATCATATGATACCATTCATAATATAAACTCATTAAGTTGCTATCATAAGCCATCAAGTAAGACATCATCATTTTAAGGTCCTATGTAGAGTCATAAAGTGAATAGCATAAACCTGTTACTATTTTACCCCTATCAATAGCTTACGAAGAAGTATAAGTCTCATCTGTTAAACCTGTAGCATTTCCATTTTACATTCACTTAGTAAAGCCATTCATATATGGTACTTGACCTATCAACTTTAAGTATCCATAATCATTCATGACATATAATCATCATTCAACTTAGGTTCATAATGAGGATATAAGCATCATATCATCTCATACCATTTCATGCTTTGCAATTAGGGGTTATGCATGCCTTCGGACCAACTTGAGTCTTTGAACCATAATACCATGCATTAAGTGTGTTTATGCATCATTGACTTCCATTTTTATATATAGTTAGCTATTATCTTCATACACACCTTTGTATTCAAGTACAAGTGCATGTATAAGTCATACACATGCATATTGGTATGTAAATCAAGTATTTAGAATACATATGCATACATAAGACTTATCATAATCATGCATGAACATATAGCATTAACTTTACTTCATGCCTCTAAGTGCATATTCTTATGTATTATGAAAAATTATAAGGCCTAAGTATGTATAGCATTGAGTTTAGGAGCCTAGAATATCCATTCATTAAGGTTCCAAAACATACAAGTCAAGTTACTATTTATTTGGTCATTTTTATTTCATGCTTCCTTTCTCTTTTCACTCAGTATGCATAGGCCATTATATACCCCTAATGATAATCTTATGAATCATGAATGATATACACTTTTATTTAATTATCTCATGAACATCTCAAGTTATTAAACCATGCAAACAAAGTACTAAAACTTACACATTTATGGCATGCAATTCAAACTTACTGAAACTAGAAAATGCAAATACCAATTCTGCGCGTACTTGGGCTAATTGAATTTTTAAGCTATCTTCTTGGCTTATAATATAAATAAGCCTTATACCATTAGAAACTAGACTCATTAAGTTATTATTCAAGCTATAGCATGTAAATTATTTCATCCATTAAGGCCTTTAAACATCAAAAGGTCGCATGCCTTAAAAGAGCCTATTAAAATGCACTAAAATGCACATTTCCAGCATACCACTAACTTGTACAATTTTTTCCCATATCATAACTTAGTCATATGATCACTTTTAATGCATGAAAATGTTTTTATGATTCTTATCTATGAATAACATATCCAGATTTACAATCATACATTCACATCTCTTATAATACACAATGTTATACAACTTGCACATTTAGGTGCACAAGCTGGCATATAAGCCTCTTCATGTATACATTACCTATTTGACTTCCAAACCATATTAAAACCATACCATACTAAATGCAAGCATACATACACATGTCACACACAAACTCAGGTCTAATTAGTTAACATACAAGGCACATATCCACACTTAAAGGCCAAGTACATATAATATACGTAGTACATGCTTTGTTGCCCACTAATGAACCTTTTAGAATTTTCAAGCCATAACTCACCTTTACATGCAACCAAACCCTATTTTCAATCTAAAAATATTATTCAACCATTTTTTCATACAAACTCAAGGGTTGCACACTTTTCCCCTAAAATATTCCCAAATTAGGCAGGAAGTTGAATTTTAAGTTACCAACACACATAATCATCTTTCCATCAACATTTAAGCATACCAAACCTTAGAAACATCATTAATCATCATTCACACATTTCAAATAGTAATTAAAGAGATTGATTTAAGTGAAAGAAGTAAGTTTTTAACATAATTTTCATATACTAAAATATAAACTCATTTGATTATGTATATCATTAAATTTAGCAACCTTACTTGCCTATTCTTTCATCATTCAATCTATTTCTTTCATTCACACATAATTAACATAACCCTAAAATAACTCACTCCTTTATTAAGCATGTAATAAAGCATTTAAAAGAAGAAGAAAGCATGCATAAACAGCATAGAACACACAAAAGTGACATAAAATCCAGATTTTCCATGAAATCTCACCTTGAAAGAGTCCTAAGTTAGAATGCAAAGCAGAAGAAGAAGGAAAAGAGGTCAAATATGGTATGATTAAGGAAGTTAAAAATTGATCTACTTCTCCCTTATAATAATATAAACTTAAATTTTAACAATATTAAAGAGGAACCAATCAAAACATGACACCTTGCACACTTATCCTTCCTTCCTTAATTCAATTTACTTCTTCTTCACTTAATACTTGTTTTTACATCATATTTAGGTCATGATTACATAAAAATGAACTCACTATTAATCATAATATTATGGACATTAATCATACATATGATGGTTTCCAATTATAACCTTAACTTTCCATGAAATATTATTATTATCCTAGCTTATCATTTAACATACTATTGCTTCTAACTTTACTTTAACTTGTATTTACTAATGTTAAATTATACTTTATCACATAATAATATGTTAAACATGCCAATGCATCACCTTACATATATAAATTTCATAGAGCTTCATCCAAAGTTGTCACATCCTGCATTTTGTGGTTCATTAAAGCTTAAAAGAGGAAATTGAAAATTTTACCGAAACCCCTAAAATAGACTCTAAATGGTACTAAAATGAGGATTTTGTGTTATATACATTAAATTTGAGTGAATGGTTTTGACCATTGTGCTTGTATTAACTTAAGTTAGATATATGTAAAGTTTGAAAATTTTGAAATAAAAATTTATTTATGATGTCATAAATAGGTATTAATGATGTAAGCAAGTAAAATTAATTATAATTTTTATGGGGAAAATGAAAAATGATGAAGGAAGGATTAATTAGTATAATTAGATAATAAAATATAAATATTAGAAATGGTATAAGTATTAAATGTAATTATGATGACATAATGATGTCATTATTGCTCGAAATGATGTCATAATTAGAAAATAAGAAAAATAGTGTTATGGAAGATATTACATAGATAATTATGAATAGAAATAGAATAAGGTAGATTATATTTTAAATGGAATAAATAAAAAGAAGTGGGATTGGTAATTGTAAAAGGGTATAGGGAATTGAAAAAGTAGTTTGGAGTTTTGTGATAGTCGATGGAGAGAGAAGGTTAAGAAATTATATTCTAATTGATTGAGTGGATTAATGGATTGAATATTAAGTAAAATATGGTATATTGAAGAATTAATAAAGAGCACAATGCAAAATTAAGGTGGGTTTAGTTAGAAATTAAATTAATTAGTTAGATAGGTACAAAATAAGGGTTATAATGGAGTGAAATGAGTGTAGACTTGCTCTTTTGCACCCATCCAACACTCCACATGCATATCCAACGACTTCTACCATCTTATCTCTTGGGAATCCTCTTATCTTTGAAACACATGACTCATTTCCTATCAAAAATCAAAAAGGCCAAACCTTCCTCCTCCATTCCACCTCTTTCTTCTCTTTTTTCTTCCTTTCCTCTCTTATGCTTCTATTGTTCTTTCATTTTCTTCATCCACCAGCATAAAACCATACATTATCTTCTCATTCTGATCTTATTCTTTAAGTTACAATCAACTTCTTCAAGCAAGGGTCAAGGTTTGGTGAAGATTTGTTTATCTTTCTTTGTTGTTTCTTAAGGAATGGTTGTATCTCTCTTTTTAAGCCTAAAAGCTGCAAGTCTTCCTTCATTTTTGGGGCAAATCCTTCATGTTCAAGCTAGATTAATGCTGGATCTTCCAGTTGGTATTGGATATATGCATGTTTCATTTATAAAATGAGTGACCGAAGCTCTTTTTCCATAGAACAACAAGAGTAAATGAAGATTAAGTAAGTTCTTAGTTCTTTTGTTAGAAATTGAAACTATTACTTAATATTTGACTTTGTTTCTTACTTGATCTTTAACTTTAAGGGACATGCATGCTTGATTTAAGCATAGATCAAGTTATAACAAGTGAAAAGGTGAAGGTACTTGACAAATCCGAAGTAAAGTGCAAAGAAAGGATGGTTAAAAGTTGAGATTGTTATTGTTTGGTTAAAAGGTGAGTTTGGTAAGTAAGATTGATGTTAGATTTATTGGTTTTATTCATTTCTAGTTATTTTTTGGTTTTGGCTGAATGATATATGGTTTAAATATTGAGTTTTGGTTTTGATTTGATGAAGAAAGGGCTTAGGATTGTAAAATCACATGAAATAAAGCTTGGGTGTTTAAGTGGTGTGTGTGTCTTGGATATGTTTTACTTTGGC
>CANYBF010398793.1:0-13165 GCA_948192965.1 Dalechampia spathulata
AATTAATTAGTATAAAAATTTCATCAACTTAAATAATCATGCAATCAGTAATACTATAATAACAATCGCAATCAATCAATAATTCATAGATTATAAAATGCAAATATGATATGTCTAAGTTGTGTGTGTGCGGACGTGACATGAGGCTTGTCAAATGGGCAAACAAGTTAAATTCTCATTTAAGGTAAAGAATAAGGTAACATTAACTAAACCTCTTCAATTACTTCATATAGATTTTTTTGGACCAACTAGGATTGCTAGTTTAAGAGGTATGCATTATGCACTTGTTATGGTCGATGATTACTCTAGATTTACTTGAGTTTCATTTCTAGCTCATAAAGATGATGCATTTGATACTTCTCAAACATGGAAAGGAATTGCAAAATGAAAATTTCAAATTATTTTATGATTTGCATGGTATTAATCATAACTTTTCATCTCCTAGAACTCCTTAACAAAATGGGGTAGTATAAAGGAAAAATAGAACTCTTTGTAATATGGCACATACTATACTTAATGAGTATCAATTAACCTTATACTTTTGGGCTGAAGCAGTAAATACCGCTTGTTGTGTTTCAAATAGAGTTCATTTAAGACCTATTTTGGATAAAACTCCTTATGAGCTATGGAATAGTAGAAAACCAAGAATTTCATATCTTAGAGTATTCAATTGTAAGTGCTATATTTTGATTGTTAGACTCATTATTTTGATGTTTGTGTTTTATAAAATCAATTTAAGTTAATTTAAATAAAAATGTTGAAAATATGAGTGGTACAGGCATACGTGTTCAGGTACAGGCATACCATTGTGGTATTTTGCATGGTACGGGCATACAGCTAGTCGTATCAGCTTTCTGTGTTTGAAATTTGAAAATGTTGTTTGGTACGGGTGTACTAGTTTAGGTATGGGCATACTATATCTTATGCATTAGGTTGTACAACCGTACGGGTTGGCTACACCACATGCTAAATTTGGTAGAAGGTTTCTTGCAGGTATACCAAGTAGGTGGTACAGTCGTGACACAGTCACTACCCAAATTGGTATTACATTTTAAGTAGCGGTATGGGTGTACGAGATCCTGTACGGTCGTATGCATCTTTTACAAAAAGATTTTAAAGCTTTCTAACAGATCTATTTTGTTTATTATTGCTATCTAATAGATTTATTCTCTGTGTGAAGCATATATACATTTGAGGAAAAGCGTTTTCAAGTAAGTTACTTTTGCTAGAAACTGAATTTTAGTTGTAATTTGATTCTATCTCTCTCTTTCTCACTCTTTCATAACCCTAAGCTTTTGTTTGTAATCTTGGGTTGATATATCATACCTTACCCCTTCTGTAAGGCGCAACATGCTCTCGTAATATGCTTAACAAATTCTACTTCACACCAAAATCTGCTAAACATATTACAATGGATGTTAAAAAAAATCACGTGACTTGGTGAATAGTAACTTGAATGGCACTTAATGAATAGTAACTCATGAATAGTACTCTTTGGCATAGTACTCGTAAAGTAAAATAAACAAAATAAATGTATCTGTTGTAGTGAATTTAATGATAAAAACACAATCTACATTTCATAACTTTTATAATTTAAAAGACTCTAAACAATAGAGAAAACAATTATCAAATACAATGGTATAGAAATTTCGATCATGGTTTTGGTCATGAAAACAAGAGAATTTTAAATTTTTATTATCACTTAAATAAAAGCTATCAAAATAAAATTTCATGAAAACCAATCAAATTCTTGTATAAGTCAATAGTTTTAAGGTGACAAATAAATTAATACGCAAACTCATTTATGTATATGCATACATCATATATTTGTGGAAATATGTAAACAACGCACTTTTTCCTTGGGTATGTTTTTTTCACAGTTGCATACCTACATCGTATTTAATATAAACACATATACTAAATTAGCTACCTAAATGTCATTCTTCAATAGCTACAGCTTGCTAGGTGCAAATCTTGCCCAATCTTTATTTCTTTCATTGCTATGATCTGTGTTCATAAAAAGGAACACTGAGTATAAACTCTGTGGTGCACAATAAACAATGCTTATATAACATTGTTAAATAAAAATATAAATAATAATAAAACCAATACAAATTACATTCCATCTTTAACATGTAAAAGAATAAACATTTTAAAATCATAATAATCACTTATTGCATAATTTTGAAATATTAAATCATGCAAGAAAATCATTTTACATTATTAACCATTTCCATTATTTCAATATGTCACATCTTTCGGCTACATAACATGCTCCTATAGAATGACTATTAACTTCCTAACCGAGGAAGTCAATATTTATCCTACAAAGAATTCCAAACATTTTGTAAAATTTTTTTTTAAAATTATATACATATTACTAGCATGCAAACTCATATTAATCCAAACCATTTATTGTCCCAGATTATAACATCATAATTTTGTCATCAGAGTTATAATATACATACATTAATATTTTACATATCTTTAGTTTTACCAAACTTACTTTATTTACTGCCGGAGTACTTTATTTAAGTAGTTGCATGATAATTTATAAAGATAGAAGTCTAAAGGAAAACTTAATCCATGTACCAATAAAATGTTGATATGTCCAGCTGCTACTTCTAACATTCTGGTTCAGCGACTTTGCTTAGTCTTGCGTTTATCAATTGACAAACGCTGAGTATAAACTCAGTGGTGCTAGTTATAGCATGTAAAACTTAAGGCACTTATATTTCATGAAATGTTAATGCTAAGAAATCATTATGTCATACATTTCAAACAACATGTATATGTCATTTGTACATCATATCATGTGGGTATGAATCATTTAGCATAACTATCTTAAAACATGATGAAAGTAAAACCATAGTAAATATTCAAATGAAATTAATATATAATTTATTCATAACATGAGTTCACATCATATTATATTGTATGTCATGAATTATGAATAGTGCATATATATGAGAATGCATTTATGCTATGCACTCTCCCTCTTATTCCTTGATCCATCATTTAATTTAAATGCGTATTTACTGGGTCTTTCATTATAGCATAACTTGATTCTTAACATATGAGCTTATTTAACACTTTTCTTTACAATTTTGTTTCTTTCATATCATGATAACATAGTATTTTATTCCTATAGGAATTTATATCATGGTGCCTAGTATAATCATTTAGCCTTTTTCTCATATCACATCATATTCTTTTTCTCCTTATTTCACCATGTCATGCTATGTCATATTTATGTTAAATGCTTTATGTTCATGATATATATAATGCAAAATTAAATTCAATTTGTTGTAATGTTATTGCATTACCAAACCTTTGCCTCTTTGATCATTTAATGATCGAGGACTGCAAACATTCTAGCATAAACCTGGTATGTCCTTCCCTTTGCTAATATCCTTGGATGATTCATGAATATGTTCCATTGATTTAACTATTCCAAAATCAATATTAATCTTTTATTAGAATTAAATTCATTCTTTATCATTCTTATCATTATATACCACTGAATAAATCAATGTCATTTCTAATGTGTTTCTTTTAGTTTACTGCTTAATTTTCTCTTTAATAATAACTTAGTTTATTTAAAGTCATTCTATCTTTACTACCATTTAATCATCCTTTTCTATTTTAATTTATAAAACTATCATCATTTTTGCTATAATATCGTATCATAATAAACTTTAATCATACTTTAAAGTTCTTTAAATCAATTTTATTCTAATAATATCATGAATACTCTTATTTGTACTAATAAATACTTCTTATTCTTTTTCTATACTTAAAATAAAATAGTTAATAACATCTTTATCGTGCATGTTTTATTTATCTCCTTTTAGTATTTTAAATAATAATCTGTGAAATAATTAATATCTAACCTCTTATAAAGGATTATTCATTTAAAGCAAGTTATTATCGCTATTAATAAGTATATAGATATTTACCAAATAGTTTAAAATTAATCTACTACTTATTAATTTTGTTATCATTTAAGTTATAATCAGCATTATGTTTATATTTTGCAACTTAATTTAGTTTTTGCTAAAAATCAGTTGATGTTAAGTCATATTTTAATATGACAGTCTTAAATATATGATAACATAACTCTATTGATATCATAATACTAATTACTCCTTAATATCCTGTCTATATAACTCTATCAGTTTCTTATTACTATTTCTGTCTGATCTTAACTTCTGTTATCAGAGTAAGTTTAGTAGTACCTTAAGCTTTTAGAAAAATATTCAGTTCAAAAATTCATTTAAATTAGAAATTAATCAGTTCTTAAATAATTTCCTGCTAGCTGATTTTTAAAAATCCTATTCACTTAAGACCAATAATTAATCAAAACAGAAATCTCTTAATAATCCTAATATCAGTTAATTATAATCCTTAATTAACTTAACCTACAACCAGTGACTATAAAATTTATATTCTGACTTAATCATTCTTCTGTTATTCATACTTAGTCTCAGGTATAGTGTCATTAAGTATAACTGCTTAACATTTAATCATTTAATCTTGTTTAAAATAATATCATTACCTTAATATCTCAATCAAATTCAACCATCTTAACATATTCAATATTCCTGTCTTAAGTATTACCATAATTTATATTCTTAATTAACACTTCACTTATTCAATTTAAATATAAATATCTCCAATCATTAACTTAGTACATATATATGAAATCAACCAAATAGATTTATTCTATGATTCTAACATACTTAGTCTTTTAAATATTCTCTTACTCCTGTTAATGTCCTTACTTAAATTCTCACTAAAACAATGTCATATAACTTAATGATCTTCTTAAATCATTTATATTCTTAAATCCTTAAAACATTTAAGTCCATAAAACAATCATAATCATATATTCATTGCAATCTCCTTAACCTTACCATAAGCATTCTTAAGTTACTTATTTTGTAGTTAAACTTAATCTTAATATATCATTTCATTAATTAACTTAAATAAATATTTAATAATTCTTATTATACTTAAATATCCCTTTTTAGTTTTCATTTTAAATTATACCTCCTTATAAGCTCAATTTAAATCACTCCTTTTTAACCTTTATTAATCCAACTTATACTATTTATTATAACTTAATTAAACCTTAAAAAATGGCATTTATTCACTTAATTAAACATTCATTTTGTCCATTTTCTACAATATGGCTGAATACCCATATATCTTATCATACACATTTACAATTCTTCTAAATTCCACTTTAACTCATTTCACTTAATGTTAACTTAATAAATCTTTATATCACCTTCATTTATCCTTTAACCTTATATCTTATACTTAAATTAATTTAACATATTTCATATTTTATTATTTTTAAAGTCCATATACATTAATAATAAGAATTAAACCTTAATATGATCAATATGCTTATTTAAGTCCATCCTCCTTTATAAATACTTAGTTTGTCTTCTCATTATTTATTTTCCTCCATTTATCCTTCATTGAAACATAAAATACCTTTAATCATACTTTACTTAATCATTAAATTTAAAAATTTCATGTCTTATTTGTTACAAATGAAGATTTAGCCTTAATTAATCAAAACATTTATCTTAAGACTTGATTTTTCCAACTTATACTTAATCTTAATCTTCTGTTTTTCTTATAACCATCTTATTTTATAATTGAAACTTACTAATTCTTTAAGAAAATCCATTTGAATGATTCGGCCATCAAGAAAAATCCAATACCAACATACCCACACAAACACACATCATTTTATTTCATGTCTGTTACAACCTCAAGCACTAAAACCATCAAAACATGAACTAAAAATCATTAAAAAGTTCAAATACTATTCTTCCAGCAACTTATTTTCATCAAAAATTCACAAACCTAATGGATCTAAGACTAACTCATACTTACCAACTCACCTTTCAATTCATATATCTCAAATCTTCACTAAAAGTGACTCCTTTGGCTCTTAAGCTTCGGATTGAGTATGGTTCTCCACCATTTGACTTCCTCTTTGTAGATATATAACTCAAATAAACATGCATGCACTAAAATAAGTTAGATCTAAATAAACAAAGAAGATTTAGTTCAAAAATGTTTTGATTTTCTTAAGAAAAACCTCAAAACGCATGGATTACTACTTACATTTAAGGCTCTTTGTTCACCCCTCTAATGGCATCTAACATGCATGTTCTTGACTTCAAATTGAATATCTAGCAGTATCTTAACTTAAAACTTTGAAAACCCAAGCAAAAAGAAGAGAAAGGTTGCAGCTTTTGCTAGCTTTTAGGAGGTATACAAGCACACTTTAAAAAAATGCAAAGGAAGTGGACGGATTCACTTCTAAACTCAAGCTTTGCATGAAGAAATTGTTATTTTCATGAAGTTACAGAAGTAATATGGGGTGGAAGTGATAAGGGAATTGGCTGGTTTGAAGGATAAAGAAGAAAATTAGGTTTGATGGAAGTAAGAGGCTAAGAAGAAGATAAGAGATGAAAGAGGATAAGAAAAGAATGAATGAGTGGAAGGAAAAGGAAGTGGGGTGTTAGCCAAATAAGGTTTCAGATGCATTACTAAATTAAATTAGAGTTAAATGAAGAAGGAATTCGGATGAAATGAAGTCCATTTAGACAAATTTCCAATTTAGTCCCTATATTCCTCAAAACTACCCTTTTTAGCCCCTAAACTTTAATATTTTTGTATTTTGCTTAAATCCGTCAATAAAATTTCTTAAATTTCGTATTATTCACTCTAATACATCATATTTTAATTATAAATACCTTCCAACAATTTTCCCAAACCAATTTAATTAATATTCTTACACTCTCTCTCCTTACACTAACACCTTTTTCAAAACTACTTTTCTAATTTCCTATACAACTTTTCCAAATACCAATCCCACTTTCATTTAATTATTCTATTTAAAATATATTATAATTTATTCTATTTCCATTCATATTTATGTATTTATTATCTTCCATAGCACTAATTTTCATATTTTCTAATTATGATATCATTTTTAGCAATTATGACATCATAATGTCATCATAATTAAAATTAATACTTTTACCTTTTCTAATATTTATATTTTATTATCTAATTATACTAGTTCATTCTTACTTCATCATTTTTTATTTTCCAATAAAAATTATAATTTATTCCACTCACTTACATCACCATGACCTCATTATGACATCATAATTAATTTTTAGTTCAAAATTTTCAAAATTTGCATATATCTAATCTAAGTTAATACAAGCACTATGGTCAAAACCATTTAATAAAATTCCATGTTTTTATTATAGAAATCATTGTTTTAATGCCATTTAGGGTCCATTTTAGTGGTTTCGGTAAAATTTTCAATTTCCTCTTTTGAGCTTTAAACTCAATTCTTATCATATACTTATCAACATAATCATAATTTCATATTATTTTCACACCAATGATATATAAAACACAACATAACATCAATTTATGAATGCACAATGAACAACTAAATTTAGGATGTAACATAATAAATTACATCATAAGTTATAGTAACTTGTAACCTGGATGGGAGACGGGTCTCAATCCCACCCCTAAGGTGACTATGTCATACCATACTGTTTGTATCATAAGTTACAGTAATCAGATCATTGTAACCTGGATGAGAGATGGGTCTCAATCCCATCCTGAGGTGATATCTTATAATCTAGTGTCACACCTTTCATCGAGGAGGGAACGGGTCTCAACCTTTAAACCGATAAGGAATATCTCACTGTAATCCATCTATATTACTATAAATTGTATGTTACCAGTTATAAATATAGAATTATAAATTAAATCTGGCGAAATCAAATAACATAAGTTCATCATTTATTTAATCACATAAACGAATATACATGATGAGAACTCAAAAATAACATTAATACCTATTCTACAACCGATCGTCAAAAATAGTCAAATAAACAATTATTAAAACTTAAATCCATTTTAAACATAACAATGTTTATTGTGCATGAACCTTGATAAAGAATCTCCTCCACTTCGTTACCCTTTTCTAAAACATTTTTGTTAACTTCTTCTGCTGAAATTATAGAATAGCAACAAAATTATGAAAACAAGCCTAACCATACCCTTTTTCAACTACTGTAAAATTTATAGAATAACTAAAATTCACTTCTCACTTCCAACCACTTCAATACACCTTAATTACTTGATATCCATACCATAACATACTTTTATTGTCTTTTATAACATATATATCAACTTATCTAAATTACAGAGTTCTGAAGGAAATCCGATAGAGTTTTATCTATAATTCAGATGTCCCAAAATCAAATCTTCCAACTCTATAAATCCACCTGCAGAAAACACAATTCCTTTCCTCTGATTTATGATTTACATAACTCCAATTCATCATCCAATACCATTCACATCACATTTATATATCCATATCATAATTATCACTAAATACACAAAATATGGTATTTAACTTCATCAATACCCTATTCGACTAAACTTTTACATAATATTCATCACATATCCTATACAACAAACCATTTAACTACATTTCCAACATGAAATACAATCAAACACATTCTTAGACATAAAAAGCATAAATAGTTGAATTATTCTAACATTAATTCTATTAATTTTCTTTGAATTCTATTTACTTATAACACTATAAATTATCATTTCTCATCCTCATTGACATTCATTATAAATCAAATCCTTCACATACATGCAAACCCCACTCTGGCCGAAATATAAACATGTATTTCCATTATTTTACTTTCATTATTTCTTATTTCTTATTTCTTATTAAACACATTAGTTTTAACAAATTTCTTTTCATTATCCATCATTTCATCAAACTAACGTGCATTTCTATAAAAATTCATGCTTGAATGAATCTTTTATTCTTCATTAAAGTCATTTCACATCATTTTAATTCAAACCAAAGCTTAATTTATAGTAAAGACATATTATTTTACCTTATTCTACATTAAAATCAACTTAAATCTACTTTAATCAAGAATTCCCCAAAAATCCCTAATCTCTGACTTACTTCCACCAACTTATTCTTTAACTTTTCTAAGTTAAGACTTATACCAGATGATAGAGAATTTAAAATTACTACTTTTTCTATGAAAATCTTTAAAAAATTTCTTGAAAATTGGTTAATAATTTACCCTAAAAGATGATTTTCTTCCTCCCCTTCTTCTTAATTTAATAAATATAAGACTTATAATTCAATTACACATATATCCCTTGTAAAAGGTACCACTTTAGTCCTTAAAGTTTTAAGAACTTACACTTTAACCCCTAAACTTTCAATTTTACCAAATAGGTCCTTCCATAATCTTTAAATATTATAATTAAGTCCGTCAACTTCCATTATCAGCAATTTAATCCTTAAAATTAGAATTTCCAAGATTACCCTTACCAATTTTCCAAAATTCCAATTTTACCCTTAAGCAATCCCAATAATACAAAATGTGTTCTATTCGATATTTTTAGTTATTTTTCAATCATGAACACCTCCAAATAGGTTAATAGAATTCCCATTTTACCCTGGATAAGATTTCATAGCTTAACTCGTCTAAAATAACTTACATGATTGAAAATTACGCGTTTCCCAGGGAGATCACCCATCCTCCCCACTTAAGCACATTTAACTTTAATACTTTTAATTTGTATATAAAACTTAGTTTTTATTTTGAATGTTATTCTATGCTACTATATTACTTGTCCCAAATACATTATTTTTAGTCTCTACGATTGACCCAATTATGCTTATGTAACTTAAGATAAGCTTAAATCCAAAGTTCTCAAAATTTACATATATACCATTAATTCCTTTCTTAATAATTTACATACACATTCTTCTAGCCCCTATTTATAGGTGTAACAATTATTCCCCTTACAATAAATTTCATCTCTAAATTTACTCATGAATAGTTAGGGGTACTGCTTCCGCATGTCTTCTTCTTGTTCCCAAGTTGCTTCATCACCTTTATGAAATCTTCAAAGAACTTTCACCAAAGGTATCTGCTTATTTTGTAATTGCTTTGTTTCACGGGCTAGTATTGATATTAGCTCTTCATCATAAGTCATATCTGGTTGCACCTTAATTTATTCTATTGATAATACATATGAAAGGTCTGATATATACCTTTGAAGCATTGATACATGGAACACATTATGAATCTTCTCTAGTTCCGGGGGTAAAGCTAATCTTTATGCCAAAGGACCTACTCTTTCCAATATCTCATATGGTCCTATAAATCTTGGGCTTAACTTACCCTTATTACTAAACCTCATTGCCCGTTTCCATGGGGAAACTTTTAGGAACACTTTATCGCCAATATTATATTCAATATCTCTTCGTTTCAGATCCATATATGAATTTTCAAGCTACCTTATGTCTCTCCTTCACTATTCTGATTTTTTCTTCAATATGTTG
Organism: Dalechampia spathulata; assembly: GCA_948192965.1. NCBI lineage: Eukaryota > Viridiplantae > Streptophyta > Magnoliopsida > Malpighiales > Euphorbiaceae > Dalechampia > Dalechampia spathulata. The sequence goes on from CANYBF010398793.1 coordinate 10,451, forward strand.
AACAATAACTGGCCCGATTAGTTTCCTTTCACCTACTTCATCCTAACATAATGGTGTTCTACATCGTTGTCTATACAAAGCTTCATAAGGAGCCATCTGGATACTATATTGATATCTTTTATTGTAAGCAAATTTCATCAATGGTATGTATCTATCCCGACTACCTTTAAACTCTAAAACACACGCTTGCATCATATTCTCCAATAGTCGAGTAACTCTTTCTGACTGTCCATCTGTCTGGGGTGGAAAGCAGTACTAAAATTTACTCTAATGCCAAGGGCCTTGTGCAAACTACCCCAGAATATAGAAGTGAATTGTGGATCTTGATCTAATATTATCAACAATGGTACACCATGCAATCTCACTATCTCATGGATATACAACTCCGCCAACCCATCTAAACTATAATCCATCTTAACTGATAGAAAATGGGTAGACTTAGTTAATCTATCAATAATCACCCAAACTGCATCACGCTTCTTCTGAGTCAGCGGTAACCTAGTCATAAAATCCATAGTAATTCGTTCCCACTTCCACTCTGGAATAATTAAAGGATGAAGTAATTCTGTGGGCACCTGATGTTCTACCTTCACTTTCTGACAAATGTCCCACTTCAAGCTAATCCACCAATAAAACCTCTTTAAATCCCTATACATCTTTGTAATACCAGAATGCATAGCATATGGTGATTTGTGTGCCTCTTTTAGAATATTCTTCTTCAGCGCCACATCATTAGGCACACATCTACATCCTTGATAAAATGAGAAACCATTCACGCTAATATTAAAGCCAGGCTTCCCATATGCATGAGTTTGTTACAACCATTTCATATATAACTCATCCTTCGGTGCTGCTTCCATAATTTGATAATCTAACAATGGTTTCATCTACAATTGCACCACTATTCCACCATTCAATTGGAAAGATAATAAGGCATTCAACTTACGTACCTTACTGACTAACTCTAATGGTGTAGCATGAAAGTGTACTAAAGCTTTTTGACTCAAGGCATCGGCTACCAAATTTGCTCTACCGAGGTGATAATCAATTATACAATCATAATCTTTAATCAACTCCATCCATCTTCTTTATCTTAAATTGAGTTCTTTCTACGCCCCAAATATCTTAAACTTTTATGATCAGTAAAAATATAACATTTCTCACCATAAAAGTAATGACGATAAATCTTCAATGCAAATACCACTACTGTTAACTCCAAATCATGTGCAGGATAATTCCTTTCATGTGGCTTCAACTGTCAAGAGGCATATGCTATCACCTTATCATCTTGCATCAACACACAACCCAAACCATTATGTGAAGCATCACTATACACAATAAACTCCTTACCTGGGGTTGGTAATATTAACAATGGGGCTTACATCAAACATTCTTTAAGCCTATCAAAACTCTTCTAACACTTCTTTGTCCATTCAAAAGGAACATCCTTTCGTAAGAATTTAGTTAAAGGTAATGCTATACTTGAAAATCCTTTCACAAACCTATGATAATACCTGACAAAACTCAAAAAATTACGTACCTCCATAACACTCATAGGTGCCTTCCAATTAAGTATGGCTTCCACCTTACTAGGATCCACTCTTACACCTTCTACTGACATGATATGCCCCGAAAATGAAACCCACTTTGACCAAAAATCACATTTTAAGAGTTTAACATATAACTACTTCTCTTAAAGAATAGGCAGCACAATTCAAAGATGTTTATCATGCTCCTCCGCATCTCTTGAATACTACTACAAACTAATCGAAATATAGTTTGAAAATAGTATTCATCAATGCTATAAAAGCAGCTGGCGCATTAGTCAATCTGAATGGCATAACCATGAATTTATAATGGTCATATCGTGAATGGAAAGTTATCTTTGGAATACTCTCTCTTTCACCTATGACTGATGATATCCCGATCTTAAATCAATTTTAGAAAATACTGGCGTACCTCTTAACTGATCGAATAAATCATCAATATATGGTAATGGATATCTATTCTTTATAGTCACTTCATTTAACTGTCAATAATCAATACACATTAAGAGAGAACCATCCTTCTTCTTAACAAACAACATTGGTGCTCCCCACAGTGACACACTAGGGTGTACCTTTTGTCAAGAAGCTCCTGTAATTACACCTTTAATTCCTTCAACTCAGTTGGTGCCATTCTGTATGGTGTAAGTGATATAGGTTCTGTCACACCCTAATTTTGGACTGGCTTGACTCGGATCGAATCCGGGATGATCCAGGACCATTTCGGGTTGGTCTTGGGCCAGTCCGGGTTGATTCGGATCGTTCCAGACCATTCTGGGCCAATTCTGGCCCATTTTGGGGCGTCTCACGCCGCATATGTTCTGGACCCACCGCATATGTACAAACATACGCGATCGCGTATGTTTATGACACGCCACATATGTTGGGATACGCAATCGCGTATGTTTTAGGGTTTAGCATATGTTAAGATACGCGATCGCGTATGTCTCTGGGACAGAAATTTTAAAAGCTTTGGAACTCCATTCTGAAGGGGGTTGGCAATTTTGGTTAGGATTTTAATTAGACCTATGAATTTTAGGGTTTTGGCAGCCGTCAAAAGACTAAAATTAATTTTCTTAAACCTAATTTTGGATTAATCTAAGCAATTAGGGTTAGAAAAACATAATAAACTCACAACAAATCACTTAGATTAGGTGATTTCAATCCCTAA
>CANYBF010398868.1:0-13424 GCA_948192965.1 Dalechampia spathulata
TTATTGTTGATATATGCTTATGTCATTTACTTATTTTATAGCACCACTGAGTTTTATACTCAGCGTTTGTCATTTGATGAACGTAGGATCAGGATCTACTGGTGAGAATCTAGGCTGACCGATCTACAGTCAGAGGAGATTATGAATTGAAGAATATCATTCTCAAGGCAGCTTTGGACCAATGTAACATACTCCATGGTGTTTTTGTATATATGCAACTTATTATATTAACATTAGTGGCAGTAATACTTATAGTATGAGTTTGTGATGTGTGTAATACTGATATTACCTTATCGTGTGAAATTAAGGATACATATCACATTATGCATGATGGTGTGATGAAAACATATTTTGAAATAAAATGGATGCATATTATTGTGTATTGATATTACTTTGGTTATAATGATATGTACTAATATATTTACGTGTGACTACTATAATAATTTACTGTAGTAAAAAAAAATAACAAAAAAAAAATAATCAAAAAAAAAAATTATTAAAAACATGTATAGATCCTTTGTAGAATATTTAATGATTTCCTTGCTTAGGGAATTATTAACTGTTCTACGGGAGCGTGTTACACCGGGCTAGGGTGTGACAAATCATACAGATATAATGGCTCTTCCAAGGGAGATGAGGTTCACAGAACTCTACAGTTCTACTTATATTTGGCCTCCTACAGGAGTTGAGTACCGGTACCTAGAGGGATCTAGTACGAAAAAGGAATTGCACAATATTACAGAATGAGATAAAATGTTATAAAGAGTTAAAGGGAGAGTGCACAACATGGTTACATTCTTACAGACATACATTATTATTTATACATGTCATAAATATGGAAGTTAATGATTATTCACAAGTACTTATGAATAGTAACTCATGAATAGTAACTCATAAATAGTAACTTGTAAATAGTAATTTATGAATATTACTATATGCAATATGCGTTGCTTTTATTAGCTAACAAGTGATGTATAATGGCATTATATGATCCAGTTGTACTGCTTTTTACTAATTACTGTGATTTAATGTGATATTATTTTTGATACATGTTAATGTCATTTGCTCATTTTCATAACACCATTGAGTTATATACTTAATGTTTGTCATTTGATGAACACAGGACCCAATTCAATCAGGAAGCGACAAGGATAGCTGATCTACAGTTGGCTAAGGTCGGGTCTTTCGTAAAACCCTATCTTAAATGCAGTTTGGACTTTCATAACGTACTCTGAGATGTCATTCTCATTATGTAGCATATTTCATTACTCATTTGGCAATAATACTTATTGTGATGTGTTTGCAATGTATACTTATGTGAAATCGCTATAACTCTCCGATGTGAATATGATAATAATGTATAATAACATAAGCATATATGGATGGCGAATATTATATTATGTATGAAACGTAATTAATGTTTACAGATTGTCAAAGTACTCAAGCATATATGCAATGATAATTAAATAGATGTTATATAGTAAAAAAAATTACGCATCCCTTGTAGTGTAATTAATAATTTCCTTTCTTATGAGGTGTCACACCCCGATCCAAGACCCACGAGGTGATGACATGATCCCGTAGTATAACCATTGCTTTCCCGTCTCAGGAAAACAATAATTATATCACAAGGGATTTTAACTCTAACGCTCGTATAAAAATCCAATGAACATAAGGGTTATATAAATAAATAACAAAACCCCTTTACCTTAATGAATTCTTATACAATACATTTAGTATACTACCAGATACAACTACAAAAGGACTATGCATAAATATACAAGCTGCATGAGTCCGTCCAGTAGTCCGGGTTCTCTACAGAAGGCTAAGACACGAACCAGCTGTTGTAACTCTAGTCTCGGCGCTCACCCTTTGCACTCGGACCTACGTTCATCAAATGATAAACGCTAAGAATAATCTCAGTGGTGCTAGGAACATATAACACGTCATACATACAAACAAACATATACACATCCAATCACATACTCACCAATCTATTCAGCATACAGAGCACACAGCCAATCAACAATATCACAGGCAATACTGGCAATCTTTGCCATAACCATTCACGATGCATCACACAATAATGAATGTTCGTCTACCATCATATCATGCATTAGCCCTCGTTTTGGTGCCTCTCGCACTCTTTTCCGAAACATCTCATTCTGTTGTCATATCAATTAATACCGGCACTTCTCGCACCTGTAAGAGCATCTCACTCTCTTCACCATATTAACTGATATCGATACATCTCATACCTATGGGGACATCTCATCCCTGACATATCATTTGGTACCTTTCATACCCGGTACTTCTCATACCTCGCTACCCTTATTTCTCCTCGTCACCATGTTATGCCATGCTAATGAATAGTAATTCAATGACATGATGCATGAACAAACCATAAGGCAATCCTAAAAGCCAATCATCAATAATCACAAGAGACGTTCCTTCCTGGAACCAATAAGCATATGATACGTTCCCTTTCGGAACCCAAAAACAATCCGACAAGCACATACACACACAAACATAGGGGATTTGATCCCCGAGCATCAGTTCCATAGCCATACTTGGCTTAGAAGCAAGAAAAGAGGCTGACACCACCCCCTAACATATCACAGGCACAACAATCAGAACAGTCTAGCATAAACCTGTAGCAAGAAGACCTCTATCACAAGCCCGTAATCCCGTCTCTCACAAGCTCTAGCCTCGACTTCAAGCTCTCACCCCTTCTCGTTGCCTAAAAACTCCTTCCCAGGTGTTTTCTTAGGGTTTAAGACGTTTTAAGTGAAAGAACCGTTAAGAAAGCCTTAATTCTTATTTGTTAAAAAGCCCAACTTAAGTCGCGTACGACCGTACCAGTCTCCGTACGCCCGTACCAACCCAAAAAGCCTGACAAACCAAAAACCTACGAGGGACGGTATGCCCGTACCACATTTGGTACGCCCGTACGTCCACAACTCTCCTGACAAACCCGATTTCCTGCGAGTTCGCGTATGGCTGGACCACCCTTCGGCACGCCCGTACGGCCTCCAGGAACCAAAACCCCTCAGCTCCCCTGTTCGATACGCCCGTACGGATCCCCGTACGCCCGTACCACCAACCATTCTCCCCTTCTAACTCCTCTCACACACTCCCACGCCACCTAAAACACCGAAACACATATAAAACATGCATGCAATCATTCACACACCTCGCATACATACAAATATACATAGCAGCACGTCATTACAACGCATACACAGTCATAAATACACCACACATACACATGCATTCATACCAAGACATGTACACATACACGTATACATCCGAGTGCTCAAACGCAAAAAGACCAAAACTTCTAGGGTGTCAAATGCGGGTATGACATGAGGTTATTAATTATGCTACGAGAGTATGTTGCGTCGGATATGTGTGTGAAAAATGGTGCTTTATTTTGATAATTTTTAAATTTATTCAAAAGTTTGTATAAAGAAGATATTTTGATATTCACGTTATTATTAATTTGCTACTTTTTGAAGGAAAGTTTTCAAAAATTAATTTTTTTCATATGATTTTTAATTAAATTATTTTATATTTTTTTGAAGTCAACAAAATTAACTTACTAGACTGATTTTATTTTAATTTTCTAAATTCATTTTAAATTATTTTAAATTTATTTTAAAGCAAATTCATCCCCTTGCCAATACATTATAATGTTTTTACGTTTTTGTGATTTGTTATGAGGTATTATACATTAATAAAAAAAAAAAATTGGGTTCACATTTTAAAAATATTAATAATTAAGTATGATGTATTGATATCTAAATGATGTTTCACTCATTTAAAAATATAAAATAAATATTTCTTGCCAATAATATAAATGATACTTGATGCACTTAAAAATATAAAATATATAAAAAAACAATATTAAATTTTTGATAATAACCTGATATAAAATTTAGGAATCGAAAGCAATTACGAGAAATATGGATGTCATAAAAATATGGATCGCAACGAAGCCAAAACAAGAAGAATCGTTGGTTCCATGCATGGATGCCAACCATACACACAAGTAGAAGAAAATAAACGAGAGAGCGTGAATATGTGGAAAACCAAGCTAGCCTGAAGCCAATTCTTGCGTTCAACCAACAGTTTCAATCTCATAAAACATATTCCATCGTCCTTACACTCCCATTCCAACCTTCCTCACATCCTAATCACAATCCTTTCAGTAAATTCTTGTTTCTTCAAGTCATCTTCTTTCTTCTCCATGTCTCACGCTGACACTGCTAGAACTGTCATTGGCATCGCGGGTTAGTCCTACACAACAACTTAACCCTCCATTGACAATGTCTTTAATTGTTTCATTCCTCATTTCCAACTCTAACGCTTCTTTCTATGCAGGAAATATCATCTCGTTAATCTTCTTTCTTTCTCCCATGTAAGTTTTCCTTCTGAACCCTCCCACGTTTACTGCAATATTCACTGACTTGATGGTCTAAAAACTAAGGTGATGTATGTGTGGGTTGCATGCAGCCCAACATTTCGCAAGATACTAAAGCAAAAGGCAGTGCAAGAATTCAAGCCCGACCCTTATTTAGCCACAGTTTTTAACTGCGCAATGTGGTCGTTCTATGGCCTGCCGATTGTCAAAGAAGACAGCATTTTAGTAACTTCAATCAACTCCGCTGGTTTACTCATAGAGCTCGTTTACGTTATCATCTTCTTCATCTACGCTCCTTTCAACAGACGAGTATATATCCTAATCCCATACCCTCTCCTTGTATTACTTTCATCTTCTTCGGTTCTACTTCATATATACATATCATTTTGCAGAAGAAGATCGTGATAGTAATCATCATAGAATTGATAGCAATGGCTGCTGTTGTCCTCGTTACCATATTGGTCTTTACAAGTAAAAGCAAAAGAGCAACCTTTGTTGGGACATTATGCATAATCCTCAACGTAATCATGTACATCTCTCCATTGACTGTCATAGTAAGTTTATTATATGTGCATTTCTGTTCCTAATCTTTCAATCCGGATCTAGTTGTTACCATGAATTATAATAACTAGAGCTGTCTTGTTTTCCTCTCTCGTGATCATATTAACTGCAGAGGACTGTGATTAGGACAAAAAGCGTAAAGTACATGCCATTTTTCTTATCCCTCGCCAGCTTATGCAATGGAATGATCTGGGTGGCTTACTCCCTCATCAAATTCGATGTCAACATTGTGGTAACAATCTATATTTATCTTCTCTGTCATTCTCAGATTCATAATAATACGGTTCAATGTCGCTACTCTTTGCCATTTCCATTAGCAAGGACAACTTAAAACTTGGATACTTAATCTTTGCATCCATCTTTTTTGTAGATTCCCAACAGTTTAGGAGCATTATCTGGATTGATACAGATCATATTATATACGACCTACTACAAGAAGACTCCATCGGATAACAAAGATGGTGAAAATACCAAAGATATAAACTCACCGGAGCTCCAAACTACACCTGAAGTTGAGCTTGCCTCCAGTGTATAGTCTCAAAATTTTTGCGTTCTTGTTTACACCAAAAAAACGAAAAACACTTGTCTAATAATTTGTTTTAGCTTACAAGTTGATCGAGAAGATTATCTCGGTTTCTGTTGTAAATTACAAACAAATCTGTACTGCCACTGCACTGGGAGATTTCAAAAGAAGTAAACAAAGCATGAAAAAAAATCTGATTGCACCAGGATGATGTGGGAGTGCAAGTAAAGGTAATGAGAGTGTATATATATATATATATATATATGTATATAACCTAAATTAACACAAGATGCACACCAAATGAATTGTGATGGCAGTATAAATTACAATCGAAAACGAAGAATATTCACTAATAAATACAACATATCTCCAAAACCCCCTTCATAGAAATACTGAAGAAATACAGCAGCAGCAGCAGCAGCAGAAAAAGATTTACATCATCCCCTTCTTCGTCATGTTATATATGGCAAATCAAATTTTTTATCATCTTTTTAATAACAAATTCAATCACCATAGCTCAAAATGATGGTATTTACTTGTTCCTACGCCCATAGGAAGTAACCTTCTTCAAGGACCTCGATACCTCCGGAAACAGAGACAACCACCCTGTTGGTCAGCCGGAATCATACCACCACCTTTTGATATGTCAATAGCCTCCAGCATGGCGACAACTTCATCCATTTCAGGACGCCTGTCAGGGTTTGCATCCCAGCATCGCTTCATTACATTTGCTAAAGAGCTTGGGCAGCACCTTGGTATCTCTGGTCTCAAATTCTGCAACGTATATGAGAATATTATTAGCCAAAAGAATAGCAAACTTGCATATTTTCCTCTTTCGGATTGCAAATAAGATCCCCATGTACTGGGAGGAGAAATGATTAGGATGAGAAAAGCATACAAACCTGACGGACGACAGCTGAAGTCACTTCCGAGAAGCTAAGGTCAGGATATGGCATGTCACAGCAATATATCTCCCATAAACAGATACCAAAACTGTACACATCACATTTCCTATTATAAGGGTTGCCATTAAGAACCTGCAAACCATGTATTATAAATCAGTCAATTCACCCAACTAATGAAGTATTTGACGGCACACTATTATAAGAATTTTTTGAACAGAATCTCAGGTGAAATATGCAGTATGCAATATGCAATACAAAAAGGCATCAGTATTACAACACATACGGAAAATGCTTATGTTGATTTCAATCTATGAGTTCCCATTATATTTCAAAAGAAAAATAAGAATCCAAACAGCATGTATACCTCAGGAGCCATATAACCAAGTGTTCCTGTCTCTCCTGTCATATCATTGGGATTTGAAGCCTCAACTCGAGCGACTCCAAAATCAGCAATTTTTACAGTGCGTGTCTTGTCCAATAGCATATTTTCTGTCTTTACATCTCTATGGACGATCTTCTGGGAGTGAAGGTAACTTAACCTACAAACAGAGTTGATGTCTTAGCATACTAGGTTAACCAATGATCACTCTTAAAAGTAAAGAAAGGAAAGAAACACAGCATACCCTCTTGCAAGATCAAGTGCCAACTCAATAACAACTTTGAAAGCTAGCTTCCTTCTTCTATTCTTTATGAGGTATGATTTTAGGGCACCACCAGGAAGATACTCCACCACGACGCAGCATATATTACTTGGCATACCGATATGGCCATTTTCAGTTTGTATCTGCAGTTCTGACGATCCCATTGTTGCCCCAATGAACTGGAAGATAAAAAAGCCAAAATCAGTATAGACGATATGTCACCAGGCCTTATGACATTACCTATTCATAAAACAACTGCTATGTTTTAAAAATTATTAACAATCATAAAGCAGTTTAATAATGGGCATCTCCTCTTGTTTCTAAAGAGCCCCAGTTACCGTGTTATGCTTTTGCATTTCAAAAAATAAAAGTTTTAAGTCAATTTTGGTGATTAAAAAAAATTAATGTAAGATGTTTAAGATAGTTGTGCCTTGAATATTTCTATCACGTCATAGACACCACAGAAGCAAAAAGTACGATTAAAAGAAAGGATTCTGTAGGAAAAGTAAAAAGAAAACTATAAGTGAAGGTAGAACTTTGTACAGAAGGTGCTAAACTAGGATTAACATGAAATGTAACAAATAATAGAATTCTGGTTTGTCTCTTTCTCAAATTTTATGCATCAATGATGCAAGTGACACTAGATAACAAAATGAAGTCATGAATCCTAACAGCTTGTAACACGCCTAAAAACCTTACCATTCCAGGAGGAATTTACCAGAATCAATGACTTCAATAAAAAAAATGTCCAAGGTGATAGACATGAATCCTACCATACAAGCAGTAATATCATGGAATGGAATTCACTATGCAAAACTAAATAGCTGAGCAAAGACTATGCCAGAACATAAATAACAGGAAACAGTAAATTCTTCACTGAAGCAAAGCAACAAACATTGATGATCTACAAATAGTGCTTTTTAAATAAACAGAGGGACGCAAACCAATAAATTTATCCTGTTAACAATAGAGTACAAAAACTGAAGAAAGAGAGCTCCTATCAAGAGCGAAATCTTTTTTTTTTTTAAAAAAAAGAAAAGGTATATAAGCTTGACAATAAAGTAGGAATTCAAGAGATGAAATGCACCCAAATACCGCCCATCGGATTATGCCTTTTTCTTTTTCAACCTTTCAGTTACCTAAGGCTGCCTCTGTATAATTAGGAGATCAAACGCTCAAAGAAAAAGAGAGAACAGATACCTTAGTAACATTAGGATGATCGAGTTTATGCCAAACAGCAACTTCTTGAGTAAAAGCAGCCCTTAGCGATGCAATCTCAGCTTCTGTCCTGTGGCCCTCTTCACCCCAGTCAAGCAGCTTAACTAAAATGACCAAATAATTACAAAAACCATTGTCATCAAAACATGAAAATAAAACATTAGTTGCATCTGGAGTTGCCTATTGTTGACTACTCAAAATGAAGCAACTAACATGTGAATAATATTACAGCAGGAGCACAGATTTAGTGCAAACAATGGTAGATTGAGATCATAATATCCTGCTACAAGATCTTTTTTATATATATTTTTCTCCTTTATTTTACTTTCTTGATACTAACAAACAGATGGCATCACATGAAAGTTTAGAAATACAGCAGGAGCACCCAACAAGTAATTGGTGGATTCTAGCAAATTTAACCCAAACCCGTGTAGGAGTCACGGATTCCTTACAAGGGCAGTTAGCTTGTATTCGATGATCAGAATCCCTCACCTCAAGAAAATGACCAGACATCCCAGAAACAGATAACTGTGATAGCAATAGCAACACTCAACTGAACTAAGTTTCAAGTTTGTTTCTTCCTTAATCAGAAAGAATCCATTTACACTTTAATCGGTCAGCCAAAAACTAAGTTTAGCGTGCAGGGCATGATAATGAATTGTGTCTTGTACCATAATAAAGTAAAAACCAGAGCTTTCACACGAAATGTTTCTTAGTAATTTTAGGAAAATAAATGCCTAACGACGGCAAAATAATGACCGTATAGGCCTATTCCATTATCATCACAGCTCTTGGAACAATAATTCTGAACCTCGTAGCGAGTCCGCCTGATCCAGTTTTAGACCAGGCAAATTAGACCATATGAAAAAAGTAAAGTGAGAAATAGAACAATTTCCAGTAATTTCATAGCAGAGAGAAGAAGAAGAAGAAAACTATTTTGACAGCAGAGAAACACGAATCAGATGGTAAAGCAGCTAACTCTCCATGTAGCCAATTAAAAACTAAATCTAATAAACAACAATTGAAGAGAGCATAAAGAAACAGTAAACAGAATACCAACCGGCAACATCTTGGCCATCATAAATGCCACGGTGAACTGTACCAAAAGTACCACGAGCAATGACACTCTTGATTATGAGCTTAGAAGGATCGATCTCCCACTCCTGCCTATCTTTCTTCAAGGTAGTAATTTTACTGAAGTGTGTGGTGGTGGTGGTGGTGGTGGCGGCGGAGGCGGAGATAGCAAAGTCATCGGTGGAAGAAACAAGAGGTGGTGAAGGAGTGGGCTGATCATGATCAGCTCTTTTGTTCTTGTCCATAGTCCATACTTTATTAAGATGTCTCTCTAACTGCTCGTCTAAACTTTTCAGATCAATCTGATCTGCTCTGACGAACCCATCACTGTTGTCTTTCATTTTGGGCAAAAAGAACAAGAATCAAAGATGGTTTCTTTTCGCTTGTCACTTTATCAATCGATGCAAGTAGCAGTCTTTCACTTGGGTTGTTAAAAGAAATAAAGAAAGAAAGAAAGAAGAGTCAAAACCAGAAGAAGAAAGAGCGAGTGATCAGGGGAAGGGAAGAAGAAGATGGTGTTAAGAGAAGCTGCAAAAGGCCATGTGGGCACATGCAATTGCCTCCTCTTCACAACGTGTGTAGCTTCTCTCTCTTTCCTGTCCCACTTTCCTTGTTTAATTTCCGCTCCTCCCTTCTCCGCCTTTTGTTGCAGTCAGCCTGTTTACTTTTCCGGCTAGATCTTTACCATATCTCTTCTTTCTTTTTTATTACAATACTACCCATATAAAACTCATTATACTTTATAAATTACATGTATTTATAGAACCGTATTATTTTCTATACCATTTTATTCATTCTTATATGTTTGTTTTTGAATTGTTATGTACTTACTCATGCTTGTTTGACTTGCCTTTTAAAATTCTTCCAATTCCTTGCGGGATGTAACTTCACCCATTTGGGTTGGATCCTTGGTTTTTGTGGCATTACCTTATTGGTCATTCCCGCTTATCTCTGTTTCAGTACTAGCGAATTCCAATTCCAAAGTTTTATTCAACCGCATCATACAAGTAATATAAAAGTGTCATCTCTTTTATTTTTGCAACCAGGGGAGGTGGGCATCACACAGCTATGAGGGCAAGGGTGGCAACACCCTCAACACATCCATCACAAACCAATGCCAATGTGAGACAAAGACAGCCTCCAATAATGTCCAAGTTTCAAGATTCAACCTTGCGTTCATCATCATCCAACCATTCCGCCCTTTGCTAGCCCCATATGTATCTTCTTTTTTAATATGATTAATTAATATTATATAAAACTATCATCCAAATAATATCAACCATCTAAGTCATTTATTCTTTTACTTTTTACGATCAAATAATTTAAAAAATATTATATTTATCTCTTATATATAAAATATAAGATCTTCATAAGTTAAACTTCAGTATTCAACATGAAAACATATTACTTTCATATTATAAAACTTGAAACACTGATGATGATGTTTATCACGTTATTTGTCATTAATCAAATAAAATATGGCATGGGCAACAAATAGACAAGCCATCTCCACAACATGGTATAATGTTATTCTAATTACATGCTACAAAAATTGTGTATCTTTTCATATATTTTTTCTTCCTACCCTCAATTCACATTTTCTTTTATTTATGTTCAACAAATTTATCAATCATATATTGATAATCAGATAATGCATTGTATTGTACTCTAAAAATCATCGTCAATCAAACTAGAACCGGATCAAATTAAATGTAGATCGATAAGGGGAAGAATAAGGACAAGAGGGAGGAGAAGGAAAGAGTAATTGATGGAGAAAAGGAAGAAATGGGTGCGAAGGAGATAACTTTTTGTAAGTATGTGTTCACATTTATCTTAGAAAAGGGGAGATACTTCATTTCCAATTTTATTGGTTGATGGTCAATATTGCTTTTTATCATTGATGTACCCTCTTCCTCTAGCCCCTTTGCTTTCCACTTGCCCTACTTCTACATTATTATTTTTGTATCTTTTTTAACCACCTTTTATTTTTCTTCTTCTATATTAATCTCACTTTTTTCCATAAAAATCCAAGTAATTACCCAATACATCACAAAATTCATATATTATATTTACATGCTGATTTTTTTAATATATTTTTTCCCATGAAAATGCTCCAGTGATTTTATATAAATAAATATGATTCGCTTTAATCCTTTTAATATCAAATATATATATATAAAAACCTTAATCTTATTATATCGATAAATCATTTAATCACAAAATTTAGAATATTTATATACCTGAAATAAGGAGGAAAAGGAAAGAGGGAAGGAAGAATTTGCCATAAAAGGAGATGCCAGCAAAATCCAGGGGAAGAATGGTACCCCAATGCAACTCAGCAGGCAACATTTCCAGGAGATGACAACCAATATATATATATATATATATATGTGTGTGTATATGCATATCTATGGATCCCCTTTTACCGACAAAATTAATATGATTTTCTTATTATTAAAACACAAATAATTGCTTTTGTTTCTGATAAGCTTTGCTGACCCCTTATCCCATCATCATCTAAAGCTGTTCTATGGAAGAATGTTTACATTTAATATTATTGATATTATTATGTCCAACTATACTAATTATTTATGTAATTACCCATTTTTTATTTTCTTAATTAAAAATGTAATAATAATAATAATAATAATGTAATAAAATAGGGATTTTAGTAATTATTTTTCACGAATTTTAAGTTTATATAAAATTAATAATTTAATTTATCCATAACAAAACCCAATACAGAAGAAGCCCACATTTGACGAAACAAGTACAATGAAGCTCTAATCGGGCTTCAAAGATCTCAGCTTTGCCCATTCTTTGAATTCCACAAGCTAAAGGGCTTTTCACAAAATACACAAATACTTTTAAATTACAAAAATATGAAAATACATTTTTAAAAAAAAGCATATGAAAATCAAAATATTATTTCACAAATATGAATTCTTTAAAATTCATATGAAATATATCACACACATATATATATATTAAATGTTTAAAATATATATTTTAAGTATTTAAAATTAAAATTATAAATTGTATTTTTTAATATTAAATTATTTTTATATTTTTAATAAAATACCATAATTTATTATATAATAATACTATATTTTAAATTATGAGATAAAACATTGAGTTATAAATAGTTTGAGACGTATCAATATACTACGTCGAATATCTATCATTTATTCTATGTATAAAAACATATTCTACCTTTCACTTTCCAGATATTAATTTAATAATGAATAATAATAATAATAATAATATCCCCTTTGTTAACTTTTATATTTACCTTATTTTAAAATATAATTACTATAAAATATGCATTAATTAAATATGCTTAAATAAGAATAATTTGAAAAATATACGAGATTATTTATTTATTAAGTTTGTTAATTTCCATGGAATGTTAAAGATGGTTATTTCTCGAGACTGAGAAGGTACAACATAGACCTTTCTTTCCCTTTTAATCATTTAATATTACAAAATTTATTGATTATAATACTGTTTTGTTAAAATATTTTTGAAAAAAATATAATGAGTAAATAAATAAATAAATAAGGGTTGAAATTGTTCCGAAAATTGAATAATCCTTTTTCTCAAGAAAATGAAATTAAAATAAAATTTTTAAGAGCGTTTAAAAATAATTATTTTTTCAAAAAAAGAAACTAACACATTAGTGAGTTTGATTTTCAAATTCAATTGAAATTTTTAAAATTTAAAATTGAATTGAATCCATTTTTAATCAATTTAAAAAATTATGTTGGTTTAATTTGATTTTATTTAATTTTTTACATTAATTTTTTAATTAAAATATTTAATTTGTCATTAATACAAATTATTACTTTTATTTATTAATTAATTTTTTTGATAATATTTCCATGGATATGGGGATATGCTGATGCAATGCACGCATGCAGCCGACTTCTAGATAATTGAAGTAATTTGGTCAAAGTTCTTTACTAAATTTTGTGTTTTTAGTACTACGTCAGCTATACTTTTTTAAGAAAATAAAAATAATTATATTTATTATATTAATTTATTAATAATATAATAATATATATTAATTTTTAGGAAAT
>CANYBF010399181.1:0-11340 GCA_948192965.1 Dalechampia spathulata
TTTAGATATTGAACATTTGCATACAATAAGAATCTCATTCCATAAACTCTTTATGGATTCTTCTGCACTGTTCCAATATCATGGACTTCAATATGTAGTTTAATACTCCAAGTAAAACAAGTTCATTTAAAACATTGTACTATATAATGAATAATGCCTTTATTAATGAAAACGTATAGTACAAGTACACATGATGCTCTAGAGCATACACTAACATCACATGGCATAAAGATGCATGGATACATCAAAAGATTAGAGAGTTTAGGATTTACCCTACAAACAAAGTTAGTAGTAGACCTTATTCTACAATCATTGCATAATTGTTATGGGCATTTTATCCTTGACTATCAAATGAATAAGGAATAAACTTATATTCTAAAGCTAATCAATTTATTGAGGTGTGCTCAAGATGACAATAAGAAAAGCTCAAAGATGGCTATGGCTGTGAGCTCTTCGAAGAAGAAGGGCAAAAAGCTAGCTCTTAAGCCAAAAGGTGGGTGGTAAAATCAAAGGCTACAGAGAAGGCTCCTAAGGGCATTTGCTTCCATTGTCATCAAAATGACCATTGGAAGAAGGATCATCCTTCTACTTCAGGTATATATGTAATTGAGGTTAAGTCCAATGCTATTTCTAATAACAAAACCTGGGCATTAGATACTAGTTGTGCATCTCATATTTTTTATGATTTGCAGGGACTAAGCAGCAGGAGGAAGCTAAATAGAAGTGATACAGACATTCCCGTTGCTAATGGAGCAAGGGTTGCTTTATTAGAAATAGAAAATTATATTTTGCATTTGAATTCTGGTTTAAATTAAAACTTAGTAATTGTTATTATGTTCCAAGTTTATGTAAGAACCATATCTCAGTATCTTGTCTAGTAAAACAAGGCTATAATTTTTCCATTAATGATAATGGATATTTTGTTTTCAAAGATGGTATATTCCACTATTTAATAAATGTTGAAAATGGAATTTATATATTGGATAATTCAAACTTCATTTATAAATTTTAAATTAAAAGGATAAAAAATGATGATCCTAATCCACTCTATTTATGACATTGGTACCTTGACCATATAAATAACACTTTCATGTCCAAGTTATATAAGCTTGGTAATTTAGGTTCATTTGATTTTAAATTATATGAAACATGTGAATCTTGTATAGTAAGCAAGATGACAAAATCACCCTTTAAAGGAAAAGATGAAAAAGTCAAGCAAGCATTTGAACTCATACATTTAGATGTATATGGTCCTATGTATACCAATGCAAGACATGGATATAACTAATTTATTACATTCATTGATGATTACTCAAGATATGGATGTTTATACTTGATGAAGTACAAGTTTAATGCTTTTGAAAAGTTCAAAGAATTCAAAAATGAAATAGAGCAATAACTTGGCAAGAGTATTAAAACTCTTCGATTAGATTGAGGTGGTGAATACTTAAGCCAAGAGTTTTTGGACTATCTTAAAGATAATGGGATATTATATCAATGGACACCTCTATATACACCATAACTTAATGGTGTATCAGAAAGGAGGAATCAAACTTTGTTAAATATGGTTCGATCCATGATGAGCCTAGCAAACTTACCTAAATCATTTTGGGATTATGCACTGGAGATTGTTGTACTTGTTTAAAATAGAGTTCCATATAAATTAGTTGACTTTACTCCATATGAGATATGGTTTAAGAAGAAACCTATGCTTTCTTATTTGAATGTATGGGGTTGTCCTACTCATATGAAGGGGACAATGTTAGATAAGCTAGATGTTAAATCTAATAAATGTTATTTTATACGTTATCCTAAGGAAACCATATGGTATTACTTCTATCATCCTTTGGAATAAAAGGTGTTTATTTCAAAGCATGTTGTCTTCTTAAAGAAAGAGTTTCTTCCAAAAGAAGATAGTTGGAGTAGGTTGAACTTGATGAAGTTCAACAACCATTAGATGAAGTAGATCAACTAATTATTTCTATTGTGATCAATCAATTGATCATGTTGTTGTTCTACATGATGATGTAGAAATAGTTCTTATGGAAATACAAGATCTCAGATGCTCAACTAAAGTAAGAACTGTACCTGAGAGGTATGGATTCCTTGTTTATGAAAATGAAGAAGTCTTATTAGTTGAGAATGATGAATCTTTAGATTATGAGGAAATTATTAAGAGTTCAGAATGTGACTTATGGTTGTAGGCCATACAATTGGAAATAGATTTCATGTTTGAAAACCAAGTGAAAAAAAAGTTTAGACTTTGGTTGATCCACATGAGGGGATTAAACCCTTTGGGTATGAGTGGGACTTCAAGAAGAAGATAGATATGAATGGTAATGTTGTTATTATAAAGCTTGCTTATTAGTAAAAGGTTATCAATAGAAGCAAGGAACTGATTATGACAAGACCTTTTCTCCTATAGCTATGCTTAAATCCGTTAGAATCTTAATTGCTATTGCTACTCATTTTGATTATGAGATATGATAAATGAATGTGAAGATAGCTTCCTTAATGGAAATTTGCTTGAGGAAGTGCATATGATACAACCTAATATTTTCATATCTATTGATAGCAATAAAGTTTGTAGACTTTAGAGATCTATTTATGCATTGAAGCAAGCATCTAGGAGCTGGAACATTCATTTTGATGAAGTAGTTAAAGAGTTTGGCTTAATTTAAAATGTTGATGAACCTTGTGTTTACAAGAAAGCTAGTGGGAGTGCAATTGCTTTCCTAGTATTTTTTATAAATAACATACTAATCTTAGGAAATGATATATCATTTTTATAGAATATAAAAGTTTGGTTATCCAAAGAATTCTTCATGAAAGATCTAGGAGAAGTTGCTTATATTTTAGGCATAAGGATCTATAGAGATAGATCAGGGAAGTTGATTGATCTTTCATAATCTACTTACATAGATAAAGTGATAAAGAGGTTTAGCATGGATCTTTCCAAGAAGGGTCATATTCCTATGATACATAGGAAATATCCTTCTAAGGTATTGTGTCTAAGGACATAAGAGGAGAAAGATCACATGATTAAGATTCCATATGCTTCTGTAATTGGATCCATTATGTATGGTATGTTATGTACTAGACCTATTGTAACATTCTCTTTGAATATTACAAGATGATTCCAATCCAATTATGGAGAGGAACATTATGTGGCTAGCAAGAATATCCTTTACTTGAGAAGAACTAAGGACATGTTCTTAATATACAAAGAGGGTGATTTACAATTAACTAAATATTTTAATACCATTTTTCAATTAGATAAAGATAAATATAAATCATAATCAGGTTATATGTTCATAATGAATGGTGGGGCTATCATTTAGAAGAGTTTGAAGCAAGAAATTACAACAAATTCAACTAAAGAGGTGGAGTACATTACAATATCAAATGCAGCTAAAGAATCTATTTGGATCAGGAAGTTCATTGATGAACTTGGAGACATTCCTTAGAGTGCTAGTCATATTCCTCTATTATATGATAATAATGGAGCTATAGCATGAGTAAAGGAGCCTAGGTCATATTAGAAGTCCAAGCATGTACTCAAGAGATACCATTTGATTAGAGAGATCATTAGTAAAGGAGAAGTAGAGGTTAATAAAGTTCCTACACAACAAAACATGATAGACCCTCTCACTAAGGCATTGACTCAAAGCAACCATGATAGGCATGTAGCTTCAATGGGTTTGAAGTTCAATAGCTAAATTACCCTCATCATAGTATTGATAAGATTGGACATTATTAATGTAGATAAATCAACACATGTTATACTTTTATTAAGGGGTGATTCCCATTCACTATGACATGAGTTATCTAAAGTTTAAATATGAATGAATAGTATAATACTGGTTCATTAAAGGCCTTATCATTGAGATTTCATATGGATTATTAATCTACATCTATGAAATACATATCTCACTCATATCAGTAATGCAAGTATCTTTAGACTTGAGATATCAAGGTTGTCTTAACTATGGATTATTATACTTTATCTCCTGTGCTTTATTCCTCCATAAGAAGCATTCATAGTTGGGAGGTTGGGCATAGTATGAAGTAGTTGAAGATATTTATGTATCAATAAAGGATTCACCACCCTGGATTAAATGTAGGGGTTTATCTTAATGATGTATGTAGTAATCTTTGACTCTAGAATCTTTGGCAAGAGTTGAATGCTTAAAAGTGAATGAGTTCATAGGGGCATTTAGGAATAATGATTATGTACATGAAACATCATGTTTAGGGTATGATCAAACATGCTTGATCATGTATTAAGTTGATATTAATCCATACTCAAACCTAAAGGAGAAAATGTGTGATGAAAGGAGTTCGTTGTAATAGTATCTAATATAAAAGGGTTATAGTCAAACTAATTATCTCTTGAGATTTAGGTAGTTATAATGTATGAATGGACACCACTCATAACTTACACATAATGTAATTAAATGAGATTTAATAATATTATAATATGTTGCCAATATGTTAAGAACCCAAAAGGTCACACATAAAAGTTAGGGGGTTAAAAATAAAGAGAATGGATGTTGATTCAATATAAGATATTGTTTTAAGGTTATGATTTGGCTTGACGTTTTCATTTTTATTAGATAGAGCACAAAAATAGCTTTGATTTGATGCCAAGATCATGTAATTTTGATGATTAAAACTCTATATATGAATGATATAAGTTTGCATGTGTAATGCACATGGGATGCATATGATTATGCATGTGTCACATGACTTGCACATGCGTTACTTTACTGAAGGAGGATGAACATGTGATTTTCACATGCCTAATTAGGGTTTTAGGATGTGTTAGACACACTATATGCTGGTTGGATTAAGTTAGCTTATGTGTCATGACACATAAGCTGTCCAGTAAGCCCTAGTGCCACGTAAGCCTTATTAGGTTAATTAAAATATAACTTTCTACCTCCTTCTTCTTCTTTATGTTCTTTTAGAGAAAAAAATAAGAAAATTTGAATCAAGGATAGGAAAGAGAATTTTGTCCTTCAAGAGCAGGCTCACTAGTTTTGATTCAAGACTTTCTCTTATCTCTTTCTCTTTTATTTTTTTCTACTAATCTCAGAAACAAATTTTTTAATTTTCAATGCTAATCTAATTTTCTACTTATATGGATAGTTTGGAGATACTCTACACTAGGGATTAGAAAAGTTTGCTATAACTTTTCTGACGGACAAGATTGAAGGAGATCAACATTCATATAAGTGTTAATTATCGTATGTCATATCCTCTTTACTATGTTTTAATGAATGATTATTGCAAAGATCCATGAAAAATGTGGTTTTGTAGAATTTCTTTAATGTTTTTCTACCTTTTAATCATATTTTCAACCAATAGATAATTACATGATAATACAAATTTACCAACTCTAACCAACACACACATACAAGGGATTGTTTTATTTATGAACTTATATTACATCATTGCCATTAATTCCATCTTCCTGTCCTAATAATTAATAAGTTATTATGTACCAAAGGAACCATGGACTTACACGTACCTTCTTCCTTCAATTTGATTTGGGTTGTTCAATTTAGGCTTCTAAGTAGCCCTTCTCATCTTCCTAATTATTTGTTGCTAAACCATGTCTGCTAAGTGTTTCCCCTTTTTTTTCTTTATCCTTAAGTTATATGTTTAAAGCTACTTAAGAACTCAGTATAAATGTATTCATTTTGGAACCACCTAACCATTCCATTACATTATGCAAAAATTCTTATCTTATTCCCCATCTACTTACTCCTACTGCTAACCACTAGTTCTTATATTCTACTTAGCTAATTTTGATATATTTAATTAACTTAACTAGCCTTCATTAACTCTAAATTGAACTCACATTTTCTTCCAACATTTACACCCCCATATTACTCCTGATTCCATTTGACATACAACATATATATATATATATATATATATATATATATATATATATATATATATATATTTGCTTATATAGTATGGACCATAGTAAGTTTTAATGTACGATTATTTATTAACCATTACAATGTTAATTAGCAATAGTTCATGTTTAAATTGATTGATCACTAACTCGCACTATAATTAACTTTTAATATATATATATGCTACTCAAGTTGCATGATAAACAATAATTATTTAAATGTATCTAAGCATATGCAAATAACAAATATAATGATACCAATGATTACTTGATTATTTTTATATAATCCATCCATCATTTAAATTTTATTTAACTCTTTATGATATTATTACTCATTATTATTTTATTTAATTGTAATTTATAATTTTATTCTAAGATAAAATAACTTACCTTAACAATACATTCTTCTTTAGTCTAATTAATTAATTGATAAGTAAATTAATAAATAGATTAAAAGTCGTGTCATACATGTTCATAGATAAATATGCAAAAGAAAAACATTATGAATATGACACCATTTTAAATCTAATGAGAACAATGCATATTGTTTGGTTGAGTAATGATTATATCGACTTGGGTATTAGTGTACATGCTTACAAATTACTTAGAAGGAAATGAATAGCTTAGACTTGGATACTTCAAGAAAATCCAAGATACAATATATAATTGGTTTGGTAAGTATAATCTTAATTTTAGCATCATTAAATTATAAGATGTTGCATTGAAATAAGCAGCTCCTCCTTATGGAAAAGAAAAAAATAAAAAATTAAACATATATATGAATATCATCGTGAACCTTGCATGTGGCCATGGAATACTTTTATTTTGGATTATCAAGCTAACTTGATAAGAACTTAAGAATTGAATGAGTAGAGAGAGAGCTTAGGATTACCATGATTTTATTAGTATGTCACTTAGAAAACTAGGAATGTTGTTGAGATTCAAACTATAACCATATCAAATTATTAGTTGGAAATATGACACAAATTAAGCTTGGGTGCACACAAGTCCCTAGCTATTGGATTGCTTTAATTAATAAAATAGTTAATTTCACTTTGATGACTTTAGGATACAAGCACACAAAGTCTTTGATTATTGAAAATTAGTAGGATTTGATTTTCATGCACATGAAATTTAATTAGACTGCACCATCTCATTAATTAATTTTAAGTAGTTTTAATGGCATGTTATATCTGCATATTTAATGTAAACATTGCTATGAAATATTAAAATGAATTGATAGTATATGTGAGAGTGTATAATGCCAGTGTAGATAGAATGTTGGGTGAGTTAATGCGTAGGAAGTGTGCACCTTTCACTAATTGAACATCTTAGAATTTCTTTCTTCTAGCAACAATATGAATTATTATATAAACATGCATGATTTATTATTACCATGGCAAAGACATGGGATTGTTGTAAACCACATTTAAATTAAATCAAGATAAATGTGGAGTACGTATGTGTGTGTATATATATAGCTTTACATGTTGAATTGAGGGATAATAAGTAGTCTAAATAGTGAATAATTTAATGTACGAATCGTATACCTAACAATAATCATTGAATCATGTATATATACATTGAAGAAACAATCTCTTATGTGCATGATATTAATATAGCAAACCTTATGAGTATGGCCTTAGCTTAAGGTTATTCTTGTTATCATCCTAACACCTTAAAATATGGGAGGTGATTTACTTGACCAATTTAGGTTTCAATACAAATGCATTTAATGTACTTAAAATTAGAGATATTATGAGTCATGTATGGTGAAGCAATTTTCGTAATATGTTATGTTAAAATGTTTAATATAATTGATGTCTAATGGTTTTAAAAGGAAGTTAGCATACATTTAAGTATGATAATAAAGAATTAAATGTCAATTAACAAAGCTTGATATAAGTTATTGAATATTCAATATAAGTTGATAATTTAAATTAAATAATTGATCAAGAGAATTTGTATGTTAACTTATTAAAAGATTTGATCTATTAAATATACATATTAAAAATGTGATATATATATATATATATATGAATTTGTTATTCCTTCTACCAAATCATAGGTTATAAAATTAAACAATGAATATATTATGTGTAAATGAGAATGCTTGAGATATTCATGTGATTTATTTGACCAAAATATCAATAAATTTATCTATAATAGGTGAGGAGGATAAGAGAATTGCTACCACACAAGTTTATGCATGATTATAAATAATAAGTTATAAATGAAATTACAAAGTAAATTATGCTACTTATAGAAGTGACGAGGTGTTATATGTTACATGACTATTATATTTTTTTATAATATGAATAACATCAATTATTTTCATATTTATTTACTATTAATCCTTTAAATGAAACTAGTATTTAAACAAATATCACATCTAAAGGTAATAACATTATAGTGAACTTATTAACTAATGCTATTATTATTATTTATCAATTATCTAGTGATTTTATTTAGGTATCAAGGATTGCTAAACAAGATGATTAATCTTTGACTATTATAAGATATAAATTTTTGATGAGTGTGTTAATTAATACATGTGTATGAACTGATGTCTTTTAGCAGAGTTGCAATTACATACTTATATCTTAGAAATTGTTAATGACTTAAAAATATTTTATGTATTAAAGATAAGTGAGATAGACTATGCTTGTGTTTAATCAATATTAATATTACAAATGAGATTAATAGATGAGTAAACAACTGAATTATAGATGAAACCATAATAGTTAAATTATTTATTAATATGTCTACAATTGATCATTAATTAATAAATGATTATATTTAGAAAATGAGAACTTACATAATGAATGGGCTATTTAATTATCATTATAATAAGTTAAGGTTGCCCAGTAAGTGTGACAATGAGTATGTTTAGTTAGATTGATGTTTCTCATATTAGAATGACAGTTATTTACTCATATATTTAGAATTATTATTGATTCTCAAACATATTATGAATTAATGGTGAATAATGTAAACAATGTTTGTGTCTAATAATAATGGACCTGTAAATGAGATTTTATAGATAAAATAAAAGGTTTGATGATGCAAGCATACCGTGAAATATTGTGAATGTTTTGATTATTAATTATTGATGTTGGATGTGCAGTATATTAAAATACCTTGAGATGTTATCAATTTATAGTGGAATTAGCATTTCATAAATGCATATGTGATAAAGTCATGCACTGTTCATCATCAGTATGACATTATAGAGAAATAAGGGAGACATTATTATGTATATAGTGAAAGAAAGCGACAGATGATTTTAATCAAAGGTTGGTTATGATATTGACCCCTTCCTCTATAAGATTGGCAAATTATGATATTGATCCTTCATTAATAAATATTATATTATCATATTATGATATTGACCTCTTGCCATAAATTATTATACCGACAGGTAGTGATATTGATCCCTTGCTAAATATTTTGATAGGTATGATTTGATCCCTATCCAATATAAATAGTGTATAATTAGAGACAGAGATTAATGTGATCATAGAGAAATATGAATTCATATATAGAGAAAGTAATTAATAATTTCCAATCAAATAGAAACCATTAATTAACCCATAAAGGATGTGGAATTTTTTTTTTTATATAACACTCGTATTATGTTTAAGTTTGCAAATACATATTCAAATTAAGCTCACATTACATATATTAATTTAGTGGCTTAATCTTTATTTTAATTACTTATTAATATTTTATAAACTTTAATCTAATTCAAGTCCTCACCTTAAAGGAAGCCATACTGAAATGGTGCTTTGCAATCCGTGCATTCCATCCATCTGTTAACCTGCGTCCATCAAATGATGAATGCTGAGTATTTCACTCAGTGGTGCTATATACATAAACATATATAATATATAAAAGATTTAATAACTTTAATCATCATTTTTATCACTTTGACATATAAATGTTAGCATACTATTTTTGTACATCTCTTGTTTATAACCATAATTATTTTCTCACGGAAATACTTAAACATAATTCATTTTGACCAAACTAATTAAATTTGTTACCATGTTACTCGTTTCTTGCTTTACTTAAATCGCTAACACTTTTCAAATTATCTTAGAGTAATATAATCTTTTAACATGTATACTTAATAATTAATCATATATTAATATTCACAATCTCGTTACAATAAATATTTCTATAATATGTTCATATAACATATTCATCGTAATACATCAATTATTTATATCATATTGTAATCTTCATTACGACTAATACATATAAGCACAAGCTTTTACCTTTGCTTCTAAAATCTCTATAATAAAATATCAATATTAAAATGTTGTATACTTAAACATCATTCCATCAATAATTTCTTAACACTATATCATACTTTAATCGTATATTCAAACCCAACATTATCATAATATAGACATTATCAGAATATAATTAAATTTTACAAATATTTTAATGTCATTTTACCACTTGTCATGAATTTATTCTTTAGCGACAATTCATAAGATAATTAGGTATATGAATAATTAACTCTATCAATATTTAACATAAAATTAGTATCAATAAATAACATCATACTTTTAGCCTACATTTTGTTTTTTTAATGAACATAAACATCATTCATTGTATTTGAGTCATTATGTAATAATACAATATATTATGAAAGTAAATTTACCATGCACTTTCATGTATTTTCGTATCAACATATTTCATCATCATTGTGAGAATGCTCAATTCCTACATTCTTCCTTTAGATATCATACCATATATAAATCATCATATTCTTATAACATTTATTGATAATATGTGAGAATGCATTCATGCTATGCATTTTCCTCTCATATTTTTCCAAAAATATTTCATTTTATTCACCCTTTTATAAATTGAACCATGTCATATGCGCTTGGTACTGGGTCTTTCTTTTCGTTTCATATCATTATTATGGTTCAACCATCAGGAACCCATTTCACATTTATTTCATTCCTTTCATTTCAATTTCTTTTCCATTCATTTCCCGTAGGAATTCAATTCATAATACCCAAGCACCCTTTTTGTTTATCATTTATTCATTTTCACTCTTTTTTTTTCTCCTTCCTTATGTCTCCATGTCATGATTATGCATATGACCATTGATGTTTCATGACATGATATGTATGCTTTATGTCATGCTGCTTTGATAAAAATATGTAAGCATTGTGATGAAATATCATTCATCATTCAATTTATATTCTTAATCGTTCATTTCATATCTCATCCATTCTAAACATTTATTGACATTAAATAAAATATAAATCATCTCATAACATAAAAATAATAACATAACAATCATTGACCTTAATTAATAGATCATGATATTTTATCCATCATGTTATCAATCATAATTAATTATTCATACTAATCATAGCATATCATAG